>JACEFZ010012183.1:330000-361114 GCA_014155875.1 Cepaea nemoralis
CTACTACTTCATATAGAAAAAGAGACACACGCAGATAGACACATACAGGCAGAGATACATATAGAGACAGATATACACATATAGAGAAAAGGACACACAGACATCCAAACATACACATACAGACATCCAAACACACATACAGACATCCAAACACACATACAGACATCCAAACACACATACAGACATCCAAACACACATACAGACATCCAAACACACATACAGACATCCAAACACACATACAGACATCCAAACACACATACAGACATCCAAACATACATACAGACATCCAAACACACATACAGACATCCAAACACACATACAGACATCCAAACACACATACAGACATCCAAACATACACATACAGACATCCAAACATACACATACAGACATCCAAACACACATACAGACATCCAAACATACACATACAGACATCCAAACACACATACAGACATCCAAACATACACATACAGACATCCAAACATACACATACAGACATCCAAACACACATACAGACATCCAAACATACATACAGACATCCAAACATACACATAGAGACAACCATCCAAATATAAATGTACAAACATCCAAACATACACATACAGACATCCAAACATACACATACAGACATCCAAACACACATACAGACATCCAAACATACATACAGACATCCAAACACACATACAGACATCCAAACATACACATACAGACATCCAAACATACACATACAGACATCCAAACATACACATACAGACATCCAAACATACACATACAGACATCCAAACATACACATACAGACATCCAAACATACATACAGACATCCAAACATACACATACAGACATCCAAACACACATACAGACATCCAAACATACACATACAGACATCCAAACATACACATACAGACATCCAAACACACATACAGACATCCAAACATACACATACAGACATCCAAACATACACATACAGACATCCAAACACACATACAGACATCCAAACATACACATACAGACATCCAAACACACATACAGACATCCAAACATACACATACAGACATCCAAACACACATACAGACATCCAAACATACACATACAGACATCCAAACATACACATACAGACATCCAAACATACACATACAGACATCCAAACATACACATACAGACATCCAAACATACACATACAGACATCCAAACATACATACAGACATCCAAACATACACATACAGACATCCAAACACACATACAGACATCCAAACATACACATACAGACATCCAAACATACACATACAGACATCCAAACACACATACAGACATCCAAACATACACATACAGACATCCAAACATACACATACAGACATCCAAACACACATACAGACATCCAAACATACACATACAGACATCCAAACATACACATACAGACATCCAAACATACACATACAGACATCCAAACATACACATACAGACATCCAAACACACATACAGACATCCAAACATACATACAGACATCCAAACACACATACAGACATCCAAACATACACATACAGACATCCAAACATACACATACAGACATCCAAACATACACATACAGACATCCAAACATACACATACAGACATCCAAACATACACATACAGACATCCAAACACACATACAGACATCCAAACACACATACAGACATCCAAAACACACATACAGACATCCAAACATACACATACAGACATCCAAACACACATACAGACATCCAAACATACATACAGACATCCAAACACACATACAGACATCCAAACATACACATAGAGACAACCATCCAAATATAAATGTACAAACATCCAAACATACACATACAGACATCCAAACACACATACAGACATCCAAACATACAAACATCCAAACATACATACATCCAAACATACACATACAGACATCAAAACACACATACATACATACATCCAAACATACACGTACTGACATCCAACATACAGACATCCAAACATACACATACAGACATCAAAACACACATACCAACATCTAAACATACACATACAGAATCCAAACATACACATCCAAACATACACATATAGACATCAAAACACACATACAAACATCCAAACACACATACAGACATCCAAACACACATACAGACATCCAAACATACACATACAGACATCCAAACATACACATACAGACATCTGATCATACACATACAGACATCCAAACACACATACAGACATCCAAACACACATACAGACATCCAAACACACATACAAACATCCAAACATACACATACAGACATCTGATCATACACATACAGACATCCAAACATACACATACAGACATCTGATCATACACATACAGACATCTGATCATACACATACAGACATCCAAACATACACATACAGACATCTGATCATACACATACAGACATCCAAACATACACATACAGACATCCAAATATACACATACAGACATCTGATCATACACATACAGACATCCAAACATACACATACAGACATCCAAACATACACATACAGACATCCAAACATACACATACAGACATCCAAACATACACATACAGACATCCAAACATACACATACAGACATCCAAACATACACATACAGACATCCAAACATACACATACAGACATCCAAACATACACATACAGACATCTGATCATACACATACAGACATCCAAATATACACATACAGACATCTGATCACACACATACAGACATCCAAACATACACATACAGACATCTGATCATACACATACAGACATCTGATCATACACATACAGACATCCAAACATACACATACAGACATCTGATCATACACATACAGACATCCAAACATACACATACAGACATCCAAACATACACATACAGACATCTGATCATACACATACAGACATCCAAACATACACATACAGACATCAAAACACACATACCAACATCTAAACATACACATACAGAATCCAAACATACACATCCAAACATACACATATAGACATCAAAACACACATACAAACATCCAAACATACACATACAGACATCTGATCATACACATACAGACATCCAAACACACATACAGACATCCAAACACACATACAGACATCCAAACACACATACAAACATCCAAACATACACATACAGACATCTGATCATACACATACAGACATCCAAACATACACATACAGACATCTGATCATACACATACAGACATCCAAACATACACATACAGACATCTGATCATACACATACAGACATCCAAACCTACACATACAGACATCCAAATATACACATACAGACATCTGATCATACACATACAGACATCCAAACATACACATACAGACATCCAAACATACACATACAGACATCCAAACATACACATACAGACATCCAAACATACACATACAGACATCCAAACATACACATACAGACATCCAAACATACACATACAGACATCCAAACATACACATACAGACATCCAAACATACACATACAGACATCCAAATATAAACATACAGACATCCAAACATACACATACAGACATCTGATCACACACATACAGACATCCAAACATACACATACAGACATCCAAATATAAACATACAGACATCTGATCACACACATACAGACATCCAAATATACACATACAGACATCCAAATATACACATACAGACATCTGATCACACACATACAGACATCCAAATATACACATACAGACATCCAAATATACACATACAGACATCTGATCACACACATACAGACATCCAAATATACACATACAGACATCCAAATATACACATACAGACATCCAAATATACACATACAGACATCCAAATATACACATACAGACATCTGATCATACACATACAGACATCCAAATATACACATACAGACATCCAAACATACACATACAGACATCTGATCACACACATACAGACATCCAAACATACACATACAGACATCCAAATATAAACATACAGACATCTGATCACACACATACAGACATCCAAATATACACATACAGACATCCAAATATACACATACAGACATCTGATCACACACATACAGACATCCAAATATACACATACAGACATCCAAATATACACATACAGACATCTGATCATACACATACAGACATCCAAATATACACATACAGACATCCAAATATACACGTACAGACATCCAAATATACACATACAGACATCCAAACATACACATACAGACATCCAAATATACACATACAGACATCCAAATATAAACATACAGACATCCAAATATACACATACAGACATCCAAATATACACATACAGACATCCAAATATACACATACAGACATCCAAATATACACATACAGACATCCAAACATACACATACAGACATCTGATCATACACATACAGACATCCAAACATACACATACAGACATCTGATCATACACATACAGACATCCAAACATACACATACAGACATCTGATCATACACATACAGACATCCAAATATACACATACAGACATCCAAACATACACATACAGACATCTGATCATACACATACAGACATCCAAATATACACATACAGACATCTGATCATACACATACAGACATCCAAACATACACATACAGACATCTGATCATACACATACAGACATCCAAACCTACACATACAGACATCTGATCATACACATACAGACATCCAAATATACACATACAGACATCTGATCATACACATACAGACATCCAAATATAAACATACAGACATCCAAATATACACATACAGACATCTGATCATACACATACAGACATCCAAACATACACATACAGACATCCAAATATACACATACAGACATCCAAATATAAACATACAGACATCCAAACATACACATACAGACATCCAAACATACACATACAGACATCCAAACATACACATACAGACATCCAAATATAAACATACAGACATCTGAACATACACATACAGACATCCAAACACACACATACCAACATCCAAACACACACATACAGACATCCAAACATACACATACAGACATCCAAACATTCACATACAAACATCCAAACATACATACGGATGTCAGCATGGCCAAATAGACAGGAGTACTCACTGTAAACTTCTGGTGTGTTGAGCCCATGGTAGCGGGTTAACACTGGTCAGTTCGACAAAAACATTGACTTTTCATCCGTGTCTTGGAGATGTCAATTATAGGTACCTCTAGCGCACTAGAAGTGGTAGCACGTGTCTGGACTATGCTTGAGTTTAAAGTAGGCAAACAAAAACATTTACACACGCCTGGAGATAACAACACACATACACACACATGCACAAACATATACATAAGCCTGAGACAACAACACACAGACACACATGCACAAACACATACATACACCTGGAGATAACAACACACACACACACACATGCACAAACATATACATACACCTGGAGACAACAACACACAGACACACATGCACAAACACATACATACACCTGGAGATAACAACACACACACACACACATGCACAAACATATACATAAGCCTGAGACAACAACACACAGACACACATGCACAAACACATACATACACCTGGAGATAACAACACACACACACACACACATGCACAAACATATACATACACCTGGAGACAACAACACACAGACACACATGCACAAACACATACATACACCTGGAGATAACAACACACACACACACACACACATGCACAAACATATACATAAGCCTGAGACAACAACACACAGACACACATGCACAAACACATACATACACCTGGAGACAACAACACACAGACACACATGCACAAACACATACATACACCTGGAGATAACAACACACACACACACACATGCACAAACATATACATAAGCCTGAGACAACAATACACAGACACACATGCACAAACACATACATACACCTGGAGACAACAACACACAGACACACATGCACAAACACATACATACACCTGGAGGCAACAACACACAGACACACATGCACAAACACATACATACACCTGGAGACAACAACACACAGACACACATGCACAAACACATACATACACCTGGAGACAACAACACACAGATACACACGCACAAACACATATATACACCTGGAGACAACAACACACAGACACACATGCACAATCACATACATACACCTGGAGACAACAACACACAGACACACATGCACAATCACATAAATACACCTGGAGACAACAACACACAGACACACATGCACAAACACATACATACACCTGGAGACAACAACACACAGACACACATGCACAAACACATACATACACCAGGAGACAACAACACACAGACACACATGCACAAACACATACATACACCTGGAGACAACAACACACAGACACACATGCACAAACACATACATACACCTGGAGACAACAACACACAGACACACATGCACAAACACATACATACACCTGGAGACAACAACACACAGACACACATGCACAAACACATACATACACCTGGAGACAACAACACACAGACACACACACATGCACAAACACATACATACACCAGGAGGCAACAACACACAGACACACACACACACACATGCACAAACACAAACATACGCCAGGAGGCAACATCACACAGACACACACACACATGCACAAACACATACATACACCAGGAGGCAACAACACACAGACACATGCGCAAACACATACATACACCTGGAGACAACAACACACAGACACACATGCACAAACACATACATACACCTGGAGACAACAACACACACACACACACATGCACAAACACATACATACACCTGGAGACAACAACACACAGACACATGCACAAACACATACATACACCTGGAGACAACAACACACAGACACACATGCACAAACACATACATACACCAGGAGACAACAACACACAGACACACACACACAGACACACACACACACAGACACACACACACACACAGACACACATGCACAAACACATATATACACCTGGAGACAACAACACACAGACACACATGCACAAACACATACATACACCAGGAGACAACAACACACAGACACACAGACACACATGCGCAAACACATACATACACCTGGAGACAACAACACACAGACACACATGCACAAACACATACATACACCAGGAGACAACAACACACAGACACACACACACACATGCACAATCACATACATACACCTGGAGACAACAACACACAGACACACATGCACAAACACATACATACACCTGGAGACAACAACACACAGACACACATACACAAACACATACATACACCTGGAGACAACAACACACAGACACACACACACACAGACACACACACACACACACACACACACACACAGACACACATGCACAAACACATACATACACCAGGAGACAACAACACACACACACATGCACAAACACATACATACACCTGGAGACAACAACACACAGACACACATGCACAAACACATACATACACCAGGAGACAACAACACACAGACACACACACACACACATGCACAAACACATACATACACCAGGGGCAACATCACACAGACACACATGCACAAACACATACATACACCAGGAGACAACAAAACACAGACACACATGCACAAACACATACATACACCAGGAGACAACAACACACAGACACACATGCACAATCACATACATACACCTGGAGACAACAACACACAGACACACATGCACAATCACATAAATACACCTGGAGACAACAACACACAGACACACATGCACAAACACATACATACACCTGGAGACAACAACACACAGACACACATGCACAAACACATACATACACCAGGAGACAACAACACACAGACACACATGCACAAACACATACATACACCTGGAGACAACAACACACAGACACACATGCACAAACACATACATACACCTGGAGACAACAACACACAGACACACATGCACAAACACATACATACACCTGGAGACAACAACACACAGACACACATGCACAAACACATACATACACCTGGAGACAACAACACACAGACACACACACATGCACAAACACATACATACACCAGGAGGCAGCAACACACAGACACACACACACACACACACACATGCACAAACACAAACATACGCCAGGAGGCAACATCACACAGACACACACACACATGCACAAACACATACATACACCAGGAGGCAACAACACACAGACACATGCGCAAACACATACATACACCTGGAGACAACAACACACAGACACACATGCACAAACACATACATACACCTGGAGACAACAACACACACACACACACATGCACAAACACATACATACACCTGGAGACAACAACACACAGACACATGCACAAACACATACATACACCTGGAGACAACAACACACAGACACACATGCACAAACACATACATACACCAGGAGACAACAACACACAGACACACACACACAGACACACACACACACAGACACACACACACACACAGACACACATGCACAAACACATATATACACCTGGAGACAACAACACACAGACACACATGCACAAACACATACATACACCAGGAGACAACAACACACAGACACACAGACACACATGCGCAAACACATACATACACCTGGAGACAACAACACACAGACACACATGCACAAACACATACATACACCAGGAGACAACAACACACAGACACACACACACACATGCACAATCACATACATACACCTGGAGACAACAACACACAGACACACATGCACAAACACATACATACACCTGGAGACAACAACACACAGACACACATACACAAACACATACATACACCTGGAGACAACAACACACAGACACACACACACACAGACACACACACACACACACACACACACACACACAGACACACATGCACAAACACATACATACACCAGGAGACAACAACACACACACACATGCACAAACACATACATACACCTGGAGACAACAACACACAGACACACATGCACAAACACATACATACACCAGGAGACAACAACACACAGACACACACACACACACATACACCAGGGGGCAACATCACACAGACACACATGCACAAACACATACATACACCAGGAGACAACAAAACACAGACACACATGCACAAACACATACATACACCAGGAGACAACAACACACAGACACACATGCACAAACACATACATACACCTGGAGACAACAACCTACAGACACACATGCACAAACACATACATACACCAGGAGACAACAACACACAGACACACATGCACAAACACATACATACACCTGGAGACAACAACACACAGACACACATGCACAAACACATACATACACCAGGAGACAACAACACACAGACACACATGCACAAACACATACATACACCAGGAGACAACAACACACAGATACACATGCACAAACACATATATACACCAGGAGACAACAACACACAGACACACACACACACAGACACACACACACACAGACACACATGCACAAACACATATATACACCAGGAGACAACAACACACAGACACACACACAGACACACACACACACACAGACACACACACAGACACACACACAGACACACACACACAGACACACACACAGACACACACACAGACACACACACACACACACAGACACACACACAGACACACACACACACACACAGACACACACACACAGACACACACACACAGACACACACACACAGACACACACACACACAGACACACACACACACACAGACACACACACACAGACACACACACAGACACACACACAGACAGACACACACACACACAGAGACACACACACACACAGACACACACACACAGACACACACACACACAGACACACACACACACACACAGAGACACACACACACGCACAAACACAGATAGTCTTGATTGTCTAGACCAGAGTTAAAATGGTATCCAGAAGGGGAGGTAATCTCAGACATTCCAGATGTTCTACCACAATTATGGGTAATATCCTGACAAGAGTTACTTTCTCTTCATTTGATCCAGTTGACAACCAGAGCTCGGCTGGGGTCAAAAGCAATGGCATGTTTAAAGAAGGGACTTCCAGTTGATGACCAGATTGTCGTTGAAATCTTGGCTGAGGCAATCAGGTAAGATGATGATCCCTAAAATGTTGTAGGTGTATTAAAATATATAATGATCAAGGCATTTCAATGCATTGTTTACTGTATACCAGATTCTGCATCTGTCTATTTCCATTGTGGATGTGTTTACTGTATACCAGATTCTGCATCTGTCTTCTTCCATTGTGGATGTGTTTAAACATAAGGTCATCGAGGCATTTCAATGTGTGTTTACTCCATATCAGATTTTTTCATCTGTCTTCTTCCATTGAATACTCTGTTGTGCCCAATTTCTAAACCTTTTAAAATAAAGTTTGTCTGTTTGTTCATTCATTCATTTATTCATTAGCTTGTTCATTCTAATACTGTTTCCATTCAATGTCCATTTAACAAATGCCACAGTTTTAAAAGCCTTCTAGTTAATGCACTCTTACCACTTGTTGATACTAGCATATAAGTAGCACAGTGACACATCAACAAATGAGACAGAAAGCCTGCGACTGCTGGAATTGAGGATCAAATACAGTCACTGCTGGAGGAAGCACTAGAAGTGATGTTGAAGTCTTTTAAAACAAAAACTATTAGCATAATAACCTCTCTCATGTCCTTGAAAGACATTTGTGATTTGTTTACAGTGCAAAGGCATTGTTTCTAAATATAGAGACAGTCATCATTACTAGAGCTATTATTGTCATATCACATTTTTTTAATAGTTGAGTATATTAAGAAGCTAATCTACCTTCCAACATTCAATGTTTTTTTACCTATTCATTCCTATTCTTTCCTCTTCTACCCTAGAGGTACTTTACCATCTTGTTTTGTCTTTCCTCTTCTACCCTAGAGGTACCTTACCATCTTGTTTTTTTCTTTCCTCTTCTACATTAGAGGTACCTTACCATCTTGTGTTGTCTTTCCTCTTCTACCCTAGAGGTACTTTACCATCTTGTGTTGTCTTTCCTCTTCTACCCTAGAGGTACCTTACCATCTTGTTTTGTCTTTCCTCTTCTACATTAGAGGTACCTTACCATCTTGTTTTGTCTTTCCTCTTCTACCCTAGAGGTACCTTACCATCTTGTTTTGTCTTTCCTCTTCTACATTAGAGGTACCTTACCATCTTGTTTTGTCTTTCCTCTTCTACATTAGAGGTACCTTACCATCTTGTTTTGTCTTTCCTCTTCTACCCTAGAGGTACCTTACCATCTTGTTTTGTCTTTCCTCTTCTACCCTAGAGGTACCTTACCATCTTGTTTTGTCTTTCCTCTTCTACATTAGAGGTACTTTACCATCTTGTTTTTTTCTTTCCTCTTCTACATTAGAGGTACCTTACCATCTTGTGTTGTCTTTCCTCTTCTACCCTAGAGGTACCTTACCATCTTGTTTTGTCTTTCCTCTTCTACATTAGAGGTACTTTACCATCTTGTTTTTTTCTTTCCTCTTCTACCTTAGAGGTACCTTACCATCTTGTGTTGTCTTTCCTCTTCTACCCTAGAGGTACCTTACCGTCGTGTTTTGTCTTTCCTCTTCTACCCTAGAAGTACCTTACCATCTTGTTTTATCTTTCCTCTTCTACACTAGAAGTACCATTCAGTCTTGTTTTGTCTTTTCTCTTCTACCGTAGTGATATAGATCAGTCTCTAGTCTTTCCTCTTCTACCCTGCTGTTGTAGCCTCAAGTAAAACTGTCTTGTTTTGCAGGAAAGTTCCAGAAGGAACAGGCTGGATTCTGGAAGGTTACCCACAGAACTACGCCCAGGCCAAGCTGTTAGAGAAAGCTCTCAGTGGCTGTGATGCCAGCCAAGTTGAACACAAACAGAAAGAGTTCCAGAAGATTCACAAGAACCAGCTTGGTACCCTACTCGCAGGCCAAGCGAGAACAGTCTACGCCACCTAGTGGCATAGATGTGGTCATCCTCTTCGACATCAGAGATGAGCTGTGTTTGAAGAGAGCAGCTGGAAGATACCGTAAGCAGTCTATTTTTGTATGCCAGATTTCTTAGTCTTCATTGGTATCATGTCAACTACAGAAAGTGTTTATTTAACAAGCCTGCCGAAACAAAGTAACTATACACTGCATGTGTATTGTAGAAATAGACAGGGAACAGGCTAGTCATTGCCAGATTTTATGTTATATCGTTACCAAACGTGAAATTAATCAATGAGTGTGTATTGGTATTATTAGTTACAAAGTCATCTTTCATTGGCTAGAATGTGTACTGGGGTCATAGGAGTTGAGTTGAGCTAGAATGGAAGGAAATGTGTTAGCATGGAATGATGTGATATAGAATGGAATGATGTGATATAGAATGGAATGATGTGATATAGAATGCAATGATGTGATATAGAATGGAATGATGTGATATAGAATGGAATGATGTGATATAGAATGGAATGATGTTATATATGTAATGGAATTATGTGGTATATAATGGGATGATGTGATATATAATGGAATGATGTTATATATATATAATGGAATGATGTGATATATAATAGAATGATGTGATACAGAATGGAGTTATATGATATAACATGGAATTATCTATATCTATAAAAACAGAGTGTATGTGACTTTGTTTGTTTGTTTGTTTGTATTGGATGGGTTCGATAACGGTACATCCGATTGAGATGAAATTTTCTACACGTCTTCCTTTCATTCCTGTGCAACCGACTATAATAGTTTCATAGTGTAAAATCTTCTACTTATTTAATAACATTTACTTTTTCATTTTTCATTATATAAGTTCTATATAGCAGGGGGACTTCACTCTAGAAAAGTTATTTCAAGGGGCATAACTTTTAATAACATTTCTATATACTTTATAGTCATATTGTTGGACTTACTTGCACTATTGTTAAACTCTTTGTCTATAGTTATTTTCAGGCATATGAGTTATAATAAATAATGATATAATCTTTAAGGCATTTTCAAAGTTTGCATAAAAATAATGCATAATGCATAACATTGTAACCCATCTTTTTCTGCTTAAAGAACTTATCAACTGTCATGTCGGTGATTAAAAACAGTTTTCATTAAAAATAATGAATTGTGTGTGGAAGGACATTCTTTTAAGTTACTGTGCGCCAGGAGCTGGGCGAAACCACGCCGGGTCAGATAGATAGACAGACAGACAGATAGTCGGGAACGGAAGCTTATTTGACTACTTATATGAATTAAATGACATGCTCCCCACCAGGGACTGGGTGAAGCCGGGCCGGGTCAGACAGATAGACAGACAGTCGGGAACGGGAGAGCTTATATGACTACGTATATGAGTTAAATGAGATGCTCCCCACCAGGGACTGGGTGAAGCCGGGCCGGGACAGACAGAACGAACGAACGAACAAACTTTATTTTCAAAGGGTTAAGAATTGGGCACGTAGGCCCGTCTAACATTCTGCCCTTCTATCACTCTCTTCCATACATTATTTCATTCACACGTCATTCAAGGCTAACAGAGAACAGCAACAATATAAAACTTATGCATTATAAAAGCATTGGCAAAATGCGAACATCAAAACTACACGATACAGTAACATTAGATAATGGTCAGACACTTATTAGCCATGTGGAATATACTGGCCTACCAAAAGGGGACTGGCTGTTATACTAGGGTTTTGTTATTATTATTATTATCACTATTATTATGGGGGAAGGTAATCCGTACTGAGATAGTGTTCGAGTAATTTGCGATTATATGAATAAGGATTGGTGATGTCTTTTATTTCTTGTGGAAGATTGTTCCACAGCTGAGCTGCAGAGTACGTTAAGCTTGTTTTGTATAAGTCAATCCTAGGCTTCGGAATGTGTAATATATTTAAACGTTTACTGTGTCTAGCATTATATTTAAACAATGGCCAAAGGTAATTTGGGGCATTCAGATGCAAGATTTTGTGAATTAGTTTAGCTTTATTGAAAAGCAGGCGTTTGCGGAGTGGTAGCAACTGAAGGCGTTTATACAGGCTGGGATTGTCAGATGAATGTTTGCTATAAATTAGACTCATGGCCCGTTTCTGGAGTGAGTAAAGTCGCTTGGTGTTTGAATTAGAACAACCGTCCCAGATTGTAGAGCAGTAGTCAAAGTGTGTCTGAATATGAGAAGTATAGAATAGTTTCCTTGTGTCCTCATCAAGGAAGTTTTTAATTTTGGCGAGTTGGTAGACTTTTTTCGCTGTTTGTTTAATGAGCGCTTGAACGTGGGAATTAAAGGTTAGGTTTCTATCAATGATTAGGCCTAATGTTTTGTGCTCAATTACACTTTCTACTGGCATGTTATCGATGTGAAGTTGAAGTGATGTGTGTGAGCTTAGAGTTTGAAGTCTTTGTCTGGTTGTTAATAACATTGATTTTGTTTTAGTGATATTAATTTGCATACGGTTTGAATAGCTCCACCTAACTACATTATTTAATTCTTGTTGTAAAGACGACTCCAGTAAAATACAGTTTTCAGGTTTGTGTACACTGTACAGTCGTCTGCAAATAGATCGCAGGACGATGAAAGATGCAAAGGTAGATCGTTAATATATATGGCAAATAATAGAGGGCCAAGAATAGAGCCTTGTGGTACTCCAATATTGAATGTAGTGGTTTGAGACAGCGATTTATTATGTGATACTACTTGCTTTCTGTCCGATAGAAAAGATGATATTAGAGTGACTACATTAGGACCAATTTTCATTGTCTCAAGTTTCTTAATTAAAATAACATGGTCTATCATATCAAATGCTTTCTTGAAATCAATAAACACAGTTCCACATAGACTGTTGTTGTTTATACTCTCGTGCCAATTTTCTATCATGTTTGTTAGGGCCGTATGGCAAGAATACTTTGGTCGAAATCCTGATTGGCTGTCAACAATAAGCTTGTTGCGAACTAAATACTGTAATGTTACTTTATGGATGTGTTTTTCTAGTGGCTTAGATAGTGATGATAGTAAGAAATGGGTCTGTAATTGTTCGGGAGACCATTGTCCAATGAACCAGATTTAAGAAGAGGGTACACTTTAGCGATTTTGAGAGCTGATGGAAAGTGGCCTTTGGTGAGACACTGATGATATACATAGGTTAGTGATATACTGATCACTGGCGCAGCACAACGGAGAATCCGGTTGCTGATTCCATCTAAGCCAGATGAGGTTGTGTTTTTTAGGTTACTGAGGTAAGTGAATACTTCAGTGATTGTCATTAGCGGTATGTCGGAAAGAATATCGCGGGAGCATCTACTCTCGCAAAACGATGACAGCAAAGATAAGTTGCAAGGAGAATTAGGTATTGAAGCCTTCAACTGGTCTATGTCAGTTTGAAAAAACTTACTGAATTGGTCGCATGTAATATGATTTGATGGTAAGGAATTTCGGGAGTTATACTTGTTTGTCAAAGTGTTAATTGCCTTCCATATATCCTTACTATTTGTTTTATCTATTACTAAGTTCTTAAAGTAATTTTTCTTTTCCCGTCGTATGTATATTGAACTTTGTTTCTAAGAGTACGGTATACGTTGAGATCCCGCTTTTTATGTGCTTTATCTCTGTCTCTCATAATTTCAAGTATTTCCTGTGTGATCCAAGGTGACTTGACGTGGTGTTTTACTCGAACTTCCTTGATTGGCACATGTCTATCAAAAACATCAATAAAGGTTTTCATCCAGAATTCCAAAGCATCATCCGGGTCAGGAAGCTGATATACATTGTCTAGAGGTGAACTGAGCAAGTCCTGTAAAAATGCGTTTTGGTTGAAATTTTTGTAACTTCTATATTTTACACTTATGTGTTTATGTTTAGGAGTTTTAATTCCTTTTTTAGACCACGTGCAGCATATTGGGTAGTGATCGCTCATTGCACAATTGGGTACGGTGCATTCTATGATGTTGTCTGAGCAAGTTACATAAATGTGATCTATGATTGTTGAAGATGACTTTGTTACTCTAGTAGCTTGTTGTACTATTTGTTGGAAATTGTATGATGCAATTATATTTCCCCATATTATGTTGGATTTGTTGGTGTCAATGTTAAAGTCTCCGAGTAGTATAATTTCTTTACCGGAAGCGAAAACCACATCCATCATGGTAGTGAAGTTTTCGTACCAGACGTGTCCAGCACTGGGATTTCGATAGAGGTAGCCAATTATCAGGGGTGTGCGGTTTTGAAGTTTTAGCTCTAACCAAATACATTCTATTTCGCAAGTTTCAAAGTCTAGCCTACAGTTAGCATTTAGTAAATTAGAAACATATGTTATTATGCCTGTCTCTTGTTTCCTACAGGGATCCCTTCTGAAAACTTTGTACCCTTTAATAGAGATGTCCTCATCTGAAATGTTATCGTTAAGCCTACTTTCACTAAGGCCGAATAAATGAAAATTTTGATTGAGAATAGAAGATAACTCTGATAGCTTGTTAAATAAGCTGCAAATGTTTAAGTGTCCAAGGCGTATTCCTGACTTATTGAGCCAGTGTTGCCACTTCTCAGACATTTCATCCATGAAGAAAGTGTAAATTAGTCAAAGTCAAGCAAAAATACAAGATCATAAAAAAAACACAATTACATTAACTTACAAAATATCAGTAATCCAAATCGATATGTAAATGACAATATTATAACGATATAACTAATTAGCAGATAGACAGACAAACAGATAGTCGGGAACGGGAGAGGTTATATGACTACGTATATGAATTAAATGAGATGCTCCCCACCAGGGACTGGGTGAAGCCGGGCCGGGTCAGACAGATAGACAGACAGACAGATAGTCGGGAACGGGAGAGCTTATATGACTACTTATATAAATTAAATGAGATGCTCCCCACCAGGGACTGGGTGAAGCCGGGCCGGGTCAGCCAGACAGACAGACAGAAAGACAAACAAGCAGACAGTCAGACTGATAGATAGATAGATCCCCTCCAGGGCCTGGGCGAAGCCGGGCCGGGTCAGCTAGTGTAATATATAATAGAATGATGTAGGACAGAAAGGAATGATGTGATATAGAATGGAATTATGTGATATAGAATGGAATCTTGTGATATGCATGGGTAAGTTAATAAGTAAGTCACAAATGGCTGCTAGAAAAATAACTACATATGATAACAACTTGAAACCAGTTTATCTTTATACATACATTGTTCCTTTATTTCTAAACATAATTTCCACCAACATTGATGCACTTATCCCATCGTTTTATCAGTCCTCCCAAACCGGCTGCATAGAACTGCTCTGTTTTCTAAACAACGTTTTCACTTCACATTCAACTTCGGTGTCATTCGTGAAATGTCTCCCGCCAAGCTGGGTTTTCAGTGTTTATGCTGACAAATGTTTATCACGTAAAGCAGTGCATAGCTGGGTAGAAAAAGTTACGAGGGTGAGTCAATAAGTAAGTCACACAGTTCTGTGGGATGGCAGGTAAATGAAAACAGAGCACGCAGTTCAAATCAGCCGGTTTGGAAGGACTGATAAAACGATGGGATAAGTGCAACGATGTTGGTGGAAATTATGTTGAGAAATAAAGGGAAAATGTATGTATAAAGATAAACTGGTTTCAAGTTGTTATCATCGTTAGTTATTTTTCTACAGCCATTTGTGACTTACTTATTAACCTACCCTCATATAATGGAATGATGTGATACACAATGATATGATGTGATATTGAATGGAATGATGTGATACAGTATGGAATAATGTGATATGTAATGGAATGATGTGATATATAATGGAATGGTGTTATATATAATGGAATGATATGATGCAGAATAAAAATATATGATATAACATGGAATGATGTGATATGTAATGGAATGATGTGGTACAGAATGGAATGATGTGATATAAAATGGAATGATGTGATATGTAATGGAATGATGTGATATATAATGGAATGATGTGATATATAATGGAATGGTGTTATATATAATGGAATGATATGATGCATAATAAAAATATATGATATAACATGGAATGATGTGATATGTAATGGAATGATGTGGTACAGAATGGAATGATGTGATATAAAATGGAATGATGTGATATAGAATGGAATTATGTGATACAGAAGGTAATGATGTGATTCAGAATGGAATGATGTGATATAGAATCAATTGATGTGATGTAAAATGGAATGATGTGATATAGAATGGAATTATGTGATACAGAATGTAATGATGTGATTCATAATGGAATGATGTGATATAGAATCAATTGATGTGATGTAAAATGGAATGATGTGATATAGAATGGAATGATGTGATACAAAATGGAATGATGTGATACAAAATGGAATGATGTGATACAAAATGGAATAATGTGATATAGAATGGAATGATGTAATACAGTATGGAATAATGTGAGATGTAATGGAATGATGTGATATATAATGGAATGATGTTTTATATAATGGAATGATGTGATATGTATGGAATGATGTGGTACAGAATGGAATGATGTGATATGTATGGAATGATGTGATATAAAATGGAATGATGTGATATAGAATGGAATTATGTGATACAGAATGTAATGATGTGATTCAGAATGGAATGATGTGATATAGAATCAATTGATGGATGTAAAATGGAATGATGTGATATAGAATGGAATTATGTGATACAGAATGTAATGATGTGATTCAGAATGGAATGATGTGATATAAAATCAATTGATGTGATGTAAAATGGAATGATGTGATATAGAATGGAATAATGTGATACAAAATGGAATGATGCGATACAAAATGGAATAATGTGATATAGAATAAAATGATGTGATATAAAATGGAATGATATGATAACACTGAAACATGTTAACAGAACAGCAGTATGGCTGTTATATAGGGCTGCAAACAGTGGACAGTATACAACTAAGGTTTCTAATGCATCACTCATGGCATCAACGGTGACCTTAGATGAGGTGATGACACTGATTGAAGAAGAAGGAGGAGGAGAAGAAGAAGAAGAGGAAGAAATTTAAGAAGAAGAAGCATTAGCAGCAGTTATTTGATCATCAGATTATCCCCACTGCACACTGGACCATTCAGTCCAACAGTGCACAGATACCCTAGAGGAAGAAGAAGAGAAAACATAAGAAGAGGAAGATGATGATGAAATAAAAAAGATGTGAAAAAGAAGGAGGAGCAGGAGGAGGTTGGCAACACAAATAGCATAATGAGGAACAAGAAGCATATTTGATCTTCTTGGAGTCACCTATAGTGTATTGAATTATTGACAGAACAAGCAGCATAATTTATCTTCTTGGAGTCACCTATAGTGTATTGAACAAGAAGCATATTTGATCTTCTTCTAGTCACCTATAGTGTATTTAATTATTGACGGAACAAGAAGCACATTTGATCTTCTGGAGTCACCTGTAGTGTATTGAATTATTGACAGAACAAGTTCTAGCAGAGAAGACATTCCATGAAGAGTTTGATCCGCCCCCACAAGGCAGTGCTACGGGCGTGGGGAAGGTGGAGAAAGTGCAGTCGGTGTCAGACCAGTACTATGATAAAGAACATATTCAAACCAGGTAAATTTTTATTGATTACCACAATAAAGGTTATTTTCTAGACAGTATGTGCCACAGTAAAGGTTATATTCTAGGCCAGGGGTGTCAAACTCAATCGCTCAGCGGGCCAAAACTCAAATCACACTTAAGGTTGCCGGCCGGACAGAATAAACATTCAGTAAGCTGAAAATTAAACCTTTTTAAGGCATGTCACTGAACGCTGACTCTATTTCCTGCAAAAAAGACTGAAATTGGCGATGATTTAAACCTTTGGCTCTGATAAAGTTGATGGTTTGCGTTACAATTCTCATTACATCTTCCATGTTAAGGACTTTACCACACAGCGATCCTTGGTGTATGATGCAGTGATATGCTATCAATTCACCAGTACAGTTCTCCTGTACTTTAACCACACCTATACAACTAGTCCACTTTTTTCGCCACACATCGCTGGTGCTCCGTCTGTTGTCAGTTCAACGAATTTGTCCCAACGCATGTTCATGTTGGTTAAACTTTTACATACTTTGTCAAAAATGTCTTTTCCTGTCGTTGTCCCATGCATGGATTTCATGTCCAATATTTCTTCTGTAACATTCAAACTGGAGTCCACTCCATGGATGAAGATGGCGAGCTGTGCAGTGTCAGTCATGTGACATTACTTTCATCGACAGCAAGGGAGAATGCAACAAAGTCTTTCCCTTTTTTGATCAGCTGTGTTTTCACATCAGTGGCCATCTCACAAACCCGATCAACAACCGTATTTCTGCTAAGGATTACCTTTGCAAACATCTGCTTTTTGTTTGAACACAAGATGTCACATGCTTTCATCATGCAGCGCTTCAGAAACTCCTTCTGTAAATGGTCGACCCGATTTTGCGATCTCCTCTGACACAATAACACTTGCTTTGACTGCAGCATCAGTTTGTGATTTTGCTTTGGTGAAAAACATCTGCTGTGATATTAGATGCCTCTTCAATTCTTCTACATTCTGTTACTTCTGCTCTGCATTCAGGCTATTTAACTTGTCTTGATGTTTAGTCTCATAGTGTCGTCTCAGATTATATTCTTTGATCACAGCCACATTATCTCCATAAATTAGACACACAGGTTTACCACCAATATCAGTAACATATATTCAGCCTTCCAGCGGCTTTGAAAGGCTCTGTTTTCAGAATTAACTTTTCTCTTGGCCATTTTAAAGGCTAGTTTTGATTTTAAAAGCTTGTGCATCTACCGACAGACGCTTGACTGATATCAGGTTACCGTAGCAGGAAAAGGTGATGTAATATCCGTGAATTACACTACTTTAATTTTTTATGCGCCAGTTCAAAATCAGCATCTGAACGTTGCTAGGTAACTATAACAATGAACACTAACTCACTACACAACTTTTATTTTCGCTTATTCTGATCGAAGTGAGAACGCTCTCAGGTAGCCTATCATTCTGAATTTTTTTTTTTTTGCTAATTAGGGAATTTGATTTGCACTTTATATCGTGACCATAAAAAAATATTTTTGCCTAAAATTCTCTCTTGGGCCGAATATATTAGTATGTCGGTTGAGACCTCTCAGGCCTGATATGATTGTACGGCTGGCCGGATGTGGCCAGCGGGCCTTGAGTTTGACACGTGTGTTCTAGGCAGTAAGTGCCACAATAAGGGTTATATTCTAGGCAGCATGTGTCAGAATACAGGTTATATTCTAGGCAGTAAGTGCCACAATAATGGTTATATTCTAGCCAGTATGTGCCACAATAAAGGTTATATTCTAGGCAGTATGTGCCACAATAAAGGTTATATTCTAGGTAGCATGTGCCACAATAATGGTTATATTCTAGCCAGTTATTCTATTTTTTATTGGCACCTTTCCGTCTTGACAGACGATAGTTTGGTACATTGTGCTTCAAAAAGGCTTAATAACTACGATCCATGGCGGTGGCGAGTGTGGCTGGCAAGGCCAATTCTTGCTGCAAATGTTTGCCCACAGTAGGTGCATGTGAACACGTGGTCATTTCCACCATTTTGCACCATCTTATGTCTCTCACGCTCTGTGTGTGCTTTATCTGCAATCATTTTCTCCTTTGTCTTTATTCCATTTCTGATAGTTGCCCTCCATGCAACACGTTCAGCGGCGACGTGCTCCCAATGTGCATTATCAATGCCTGTATCAATCATGTCCCGCTTACACACATCTTTGTATCGTAGTAGAGGCCGACCCTGAGATCTCCTACCTGTCTGTAATTCACCAAAAAAGATGTCCTTTGGTATTCTACCATCATCCATCCTCCTAAAGTGTCCTATCCATCTAAGTCTACGAAGACTTAGCATGGAATACACCGTCACACAACCTGATCTTTCCAATACTTCAGTATTCGTGATTTTGTCTTAGAATACCAAGTATTCTTCGCAGACACCGCATATGAAAGCTGTTTAAACGTTTCTCTTGGCGTGAGTAAGTTGTCCAGGTTTCACTGCCATAAAGAAGAGTACTAAGGACACAGGCTTGGTAGATGAGGACTTTTGTTTTGGCAGTAAGCTTCCTGTTCTCCCAGACTCTTTTTGCTAACATGTTCATTGTTGTTGCTGCCTTGCCAATCCTGATGTTGATTTCCTGATTGAGGGATAATTTGCTATTTACCTCTGATCCTAGATATGTAAAATGGTCTACTATCTCCAGTTCGACGTCGTCAATAAAGATTGATGTTACACCATGTGCACCTTGTGACATAATCTGTGTCTTCTTTTTGTTAATTGTTAAACCAAATTCAGAGCAAGCATTGGAGAATACAGATAGTAGATGTTGTAATTCTTCCTCAGAGTGGGTCGTAATCGCAGCATCATCCGCAAAAAGCAACTCTCTGATTAGTACCCTGCTAATTTTGGTCTTGGCCTTCAATCTCTGAGCATTATAGAGGCCACCATCTGAGCGTGAGTGAATGTATATACCGTCATCCTGATCACGAAAGGCATATTTCAGTAGAAGTGAAAAGTATATCCCAAAGAGGGTGGGGGATAGTACACAACCTTGCTTAACTCCACTCTTGATTTCAAACTCTTCTGAAGTTGAGCCATCAAACTTGATTATACCCATCATGCCTGTGTGGAACGATTCCACAATGGACAGAAGAGTTGGTGGGCAGCCAATATTCTTTAGTGCTTTGAACAGACCCTCACGACTGACCAAATCGAATGCCTTTGTGAGGTCGATGAAGGCAATAAACAGTGGCTGGTTTTGTTCCCGGCATTTTTCTTGCATCTGTCGCAATGAGAATATCATATCAAGGGTAGACCGGTTCTGACGGAATCCACACTGTGATTCGGGGTAGACTTGATCTCCCAGGACTTGAAGTCTGTGCAGGACAATTCTGGCAAATACTTTCCCAACAATACACAGAAGTGAGATACCCCTATAGTTGTTACAGTCGCTCCGATCTCCCTTGTTCTTGTACAGCGTTATGATGTTTGAATCTTTGAAATCCTGTGGGACTTGTCCTTCTCGCCAGCATAGCTCTATTAGCTGGTGGATCTGTAGAGCGAGTGTGTCTTGCCCACTCCTGATTACCTCTATTGGAATCCCATCCTTACCTGGAGCCTTGCCAGATGCAAGCTCATTTATAGCACACTTAACTTCTGTTATAGTGGGAAGTGTGTCCAGGTGGTCAAGAGTTGGCAGGGCCTCTATGGCATTGAGGGCATCATCCGCTAGCTTGGTCTCACTTGAGTAAAGCTCTAAATAGTGCTCGACCCATCTATCCATCTGCTGTTTCTTATCAGTGATGATTTCTCCAGTCAAGGTTTTCAGTGGTGCACTTCTTTTGATCATTGGACCACAGGCTTTTTTTATCCCTTCATACATGCTTCTGATGTTTCCCTTATCACTTGCGATTTGAATGGACTCACATAACTTGATCCAATAGTCATTCGCACACTGCCTGGCAGCCTTTTGTACATCCTTCCTCGCTTGCTTCAGCTCACTCAGAGTGTTACGCGTTGGTCTTTCCTTGTTTCTTAAGAGAGCTATCTTCTTTTTATCAATCAAGGGCTGCAGTATCTGGCTGTTTGCCGCAAACCAGTCCTGCCTCTTATGATCCACAGTGCCGTAAACCCCTACCGCTGTTTTATAAATAGTTTCCTTAAGTTTACTCCATTTATCATTTACTATACAATTTTCTGATGTATCATTGAAAGCGTCTTCAAGTTGCTGTTGAAATTCAAAGCACTTTCCAGGATCGAGAGTGTTAGTGTTCTAGCCAGTATGTGCCACAATAATGGTTATATTCTAGCCAGTATGTGCCACAATACAGGTTATATTCTAGCCAGTATGTGCCACAATAAACGTTATATTCTAGCCAGTATGTGTCAGAATACAGGTTATATTCTAGCCAGTATGTGTCAGAATACAGGTTATATTCTAGCCAGTATGTGCCACAATAAAGTTAGTTAGTTAGTTAGTCGACAGATCATCCTCATTGCACATCGAACCATTCAGTTCATTAGTGCTCAGATCCCCTCCTAAGCAAATCCCGCAGCGTGTAGCGGCTAACGACACCAGGTCTGTGTTGGTTTATCAGTCTTCTTTGGCTTCCTGCGTAGTGTTCTTGTTTGGCCACCCCTCTTTTAATTTGCTGTTCTTGCAGTCTGGCCATGGTTGTAGATTCACAGTCATCACTTGGTTCTCGTGCCACAATAAAGGTTATATTCTAGCCGGTATGTGCCACAATAAAGGTTATATTCTAGGCAGTATGTGCCACATTATAGGTAATGTAAAGGATCTTGTGTCACGCCAAGCGGTGTATCAAGTATATGGTGCTAGCCCCACATTGTGTGACCAATCAGCAATCAGTGAGTGGGTCATGTGGTTATATTATGCCAGCCACCTTTATTTGTGTGATCATTTCCTATTACCCATTTTGACTGGGTCAACCTGCGAGTCAAGATGAGGTTAAACAATCTCACATCAAGTGGATTCGAACACATGACCACAAGACTGGCCGGCAAGCTTGCCAGTCAGGACTACATTGTTTTCATGTCTGTACTAAATGTACAGGACTAAGAAACATGTAATGTTTCACAGACATATGCTGATATAAAGAAAATGGTGTGGATATCATATACTTAAAAAACACAATATTCTACATACACATGTGATAAACAAGGTAATATTTTAAATACACATGAGACGAGTTGAGTTAAGTTAACAACTGACTTCACAGCACTCAGGACATTTCCATGTGTGCTCCGTCCTCATCTGTAACAGCCAGTGAAGAGTCCCAATACTAATGCTACCAGCAACAGTCTGAATATGTGTCCGCCTGGCCTTTCCTCGGAGTTGTGTGTGTCAGCCAGATCCTCCGGTCACTCCCTGCAGCACCATTCTGTCCAAGCCGTGATGATCTATCTGTTCTTCTGCACCAAACACATGATTCCAAAGGGCCTTGACCACTACTGCCTTACCATGCACATGTTTACCAGCGACACGCTAGGAAATTAAACCACTTCCACACAGTCTGCCTAAGGAAGCTTCTGAAGATTAAATGGCAAGACAAGATTCCAGACACTGAAGTCCTAGAAAGAGCATCCATGCCCAGTATCCACACTCTACTGATGAAGAATCAGATTCGTTGGGCTGGTCACTTTACTCGCATGCCAGATCACAGGCTCCGTAAACGAATTTTTTACAGCGAACTATGTTGTGGCAAACGCTCCCAAGGTGGCCAGAGGAAATGCTTTAAAGACACTGAAAATTTCACTGAATGATTTTGGAATTCATCATGACACCTGGGAGGCTGCAGCCAGAGACCGAAATTCGTGGCGTGCATCATTGCGCAAAGGTGCAGTCATGTGTGAGGCAACCAGGACTGCAAGAGCTGTGAAGAAAAGGCAGGACAGAAAAACCACTGCAGGAGATCCTCCTCCAGAAACGTCAAGCATTCCTTGCCCACATTGTCAAAGAACATTTCGAGCCAAAATAGGCCTTATCAGCCATCTTAGAACCCAGGGCTCCATACCTTCAACCCCACTGGATGAAATGAATGGTCATCATCATTCTTGATGGACAAACAACACCATGCACCAATACCCCCACAGAACCGTGCAGACCCAGCCAATCTGTCCGCCTGCTTGTTTCCTACCACACCAGCATGTCCTGGGGAAAATAATCCTACAGATGCTCTCTCTAAATTTGCTTGTTGCTCTACACATATGTGAAATAATCCTACACATGCTCTCTCTATATTTGCTTGTTGCTCTACACATATGTGAAATAATCCTACAGATGCTCTCTCTATATTTGCTTGTTGCTCTACACATATGTGAAATAATCCTACAGATGCTCTCTCTAAATTTGCTTGTTGCTCTACACATATGTGAAATAATCCTACAGATGCTCTCTCTAAATTTGCTTGTTGCTCTACACATATGTGAAATAATCCTACAGATGCTCTCTCTAAATTTGCTTGTTGCTCTACACATATGTGAAATAATCCTACAGATGCTCTCTCTATATTGCTTGTTGCTCTACACATATGTGAAATAATCCTACAGATGCTCTCTCTAAATTTGCTTGTTGCTCTACACATATGTGAAATAATCCTACAGATGCTCTCTCTATATTTGCTTGTTGCTCTACACATATGTGAAATAATCCTACAGATGCTCTCTCTATATTTGCTTGTTGCTCTACACATATGTATATTAATCCTAGAGATGCTCTCTCTATATTTGGTTGTTGCTCTACACATATGTGAAATAATCCTACAGATGCTCTCTCTATATTTGCTTGTTGCTCTACACATATGTATATTAATCCTAGAGATGCTCTCTCTATATTTGGTTGTTGCTCTACACATATGTGAAATAATCCTACAGATGCTCTCTCTATATTTGCTTGTTGCTCTACACATATGTGAAATAATCCTACAGATGCTCTCTCTATATTTGCTTGTTGCTCTACACATATGTATATTAATCCTAGAGATGCTCTCTCTATATTTGGTTGTTGCTCTACACATATGTGAAATAATCCTACAGATGCTCTCTCTATATTTGCTTGTTGCTCTACACATATGTGAAATAATCCTACAGATGCTCTCTCTATATTTGCTTGTTGCTCTACACATATGTGAAATAATCCTACAGATGCTCTCTCTATATTTGCTTGTTGCTATACACACATGTATATTAATCCTAGAGATGCTCTCTCTATATTTGGTTGTTGCTCTACACACATGTAAAATAATCCTATACATGCTCTCTCTAAATTTGGTTGTTGTTCTACACACATGTAAAATAATCCTACAGATGCCCTCTCTATATTTGGTTGTTGTTCTACACACATGTAAAATAATCCTACAGATGCCCTCTCTATATTTGGTTGTTGCTCTACACACATGTAAAATAATCCTATACATGCTCTCTCTAAATTTGGTTGTTGTTCTACACACATGTAAAATAATCCTACAGATGCCCTCTCTATATTTGGTTGTTGTTCTACACACATGTAAAATAATCCTACAGATGCCCTCTCTATATTTGGTTGTTGCTCTACACACATGTAAAATAATCCTAGAGATGCTCTCTCTATATTTGGTTGTTGCTCTACATGCATGTAAAATAATCCTACATATTCTCTCTCTATATTTGGTTGTTGCTCTACACACATGTAAGATAATGCTAGTGTGATGTTCTAGAAATGTTTGAAGAAAGATCAATGCTATTTTCTATGTCAACAAATACAGTTCTGCACAAAACCTCAAGTGGTTTCTGGAATACTGAGAGCGATCATGTGTCACATCACTCACTTGTATTGTTTCTGAAATATTGAGAGCGATCACGTGTCACATCACTCACTTGTATTGTTTCTGAAATATTGAGAGCGATCACGTGTCTCATCACTCACTTGTATTGTTTCTGAAATATTGAGAGCAATCACGTGTCATATCACTCACTTGTATCATTAAAAACAATGTATTCCTTTATTGATTGTAAACACAGAAGCCACATAAAATATGTTGCATAATTTATTGCCTGGCATAATTTGCTAAACTGGTACTGGATGTGTAATGTCTCCAGATCTGTTTTCCCTGTACAGTGAAAATATTTTCAGAAATATTGAAGATATGGAAGGAATCAACATTGGGGGACGATGCATCAATAACATTAGATATGCAGATGATACAGTCTTGATTGCAGACAATGAACAGGACCTGCAACATTTAGTAGATGCAGTTGTTACACACAGTGAACAACGAGGGTTAGAATTAAATTGTAAAAAGACGCAGATTATGGTCGTCACTAGGAAGAACGAAATACCACAATGTAATATACAAGTAAATGGGAATATTCTTCAATAAGTGGATAGGTACAATTATCTCGGAACAGTAATAACATCTGATGGGAGATGCCTTGAAGAGATTAGAACAAGAATCGCCATGTCTAAGGTATCATTTAGCAAGATGAAAAACATACTGACCAATAAAAAGATGTCAATTGAAACGAGAAAAAGAGTGTTAAGGTGCTACATAGAACCTGTACTTTTATATGGATGTGAAGCTTGGACAATGAGCAGTCAAGCTGAAAAACATCTGATGGCTGTAGAAATGTGGTTTCTGAGGAAAATGCAAAGAATACCATGGACAGCCAGAAAGACCAATGAACAAGTTTTTCAAGAAACAAATGAAGATCGTAAACTGATTAGAGACATTAGACGCAGACAGTCAAAATTTTTTGGGCATTTTATGAGAAGAAATGAATTAGAGAACTTGGTGACAACTGGTAAGATTGAAGGGAACAGACCAAGAGGAAGACCTAGAAGCAAATACCTGGATGGCTTGGCCTTTGGCATGGTCGAGACAGAAACACGGAGCTGATCCACGACTCTGGTGATCGAGTGAGATGACAGAACATGACCGCCCACGCTTACCGGCATGGCACATGATGGATGGATGGTACTGTTGTTTGAAACAAATGTATGTGGCAGCTGAGATCTTGGAGCACCTGTTCATTGAAAGCATCACTGTGCCTCTCCATGGATGTGAAGCTCAGCTACAGGTTTTGGACATCCACCTGGTTTCTGAGTTTGTAGATGGGCAGGAGAACTGTGCTGCACACTTTGGCACCAATCAGGAGAGCTGTGGAACACAATGAACATGAAGATTTGACGTTGACACCAGTCAGGAGAGAAGTGCAACACACTTCTTGTGGAGATTTGATGTTGACACCAGTCAGGAGAGAAGTGCAACACACTTCTTGTGGAGATTTGATGTTGACACCAGTCAGGAGAGAAGTGCAACACACTTCTTGTGGAGATTTGATGTTGACACCAGTCAGGAGAGAAGTGCAACACACTTCTTGTGGAGATTTGATGTTGACACCAGTCAGGAGAGAAGTGCAACACACTTCTTGTGGAGATTTGATGTTGACACCAGTCAGGAGAGAAGTGCAACACACTTCTTGTGGAGATTTGATGTTGACACCAGTCAGGAGAGAAGTGCAACACACTTCTTGTGGAGATTTGATGTTGACACCAGTCAGGAGAGAAGTGCAACACACTTCTTGTGGAGATTTGATGTTGACACCAGTCAGGAGAGAAGTGCAACACACTTCTTGTGGAGATTTGATGCTGGCAACCAGTCAGGAGAGAAGTGCAACACACTTCTTGTGGAGATTTGACGTTGACACCAGTCAGGAGAGAAGTGCAACACACTTCTTGTGGAGATTTGATGTTGACACCAGTCAGGAGAGAAGTGCAACACACTTCTTGTGGAGATTTGATGTTGACAACCAGTCAGGAGAGAAGTGCAACACACTTCTTGTGGAGATTTGACGTTGACACCAGTCAGGAGAGAAGTGCAACACACTTCTTGTGGAGATTTGATGTTGACACCAGTCAGGAGAGAAGTGCAACACACTTCTTGTGGAGATTTGACGTTGACACCAGTCAGGAGAGAAGTGCAACACACTTCTTGTGGAGATTTGATGTTGACCACCAGTCAGGAGAGAAGTGCAACACACTTCTTGTGGAGATTTGATGTTGACACCAGTCAGGAGAGAAGTGCAACACACTTCTTGTGGAGATTTGATGTTGACACCAGTCAGGAGAGAAGTGCAACACACTTCTTGTGGAGATTTGATGTTGACACCAGTCAGGAGAGAAGTGCAACACACTTCTTGTGGAGATTTGATGCTGGCACCAGTCAGGAGAGAAGTGCAACACAGTCATCATGAAGATTTGACTTTGGCACCAGTCAGGACAATTCGTGTGGAGATTTGACTTTGGCACCAGTCAGTAGATAAGACTTTATACCAACCTCACTCTGAGAGGTGTGAGCTCATTTCAGGGCTCAGGTAACCTGAATGTTAACTCAGTGAGCTTAAAACTCAATCTTCCAGAGGATTTTCTAGCAATCAAACCAACAAAATGTATTGCCTGTGTACGTGCATAATGTTTAAAGTGCTGTGATTAAAGTGTTTGCTTCTAATCAAGCCAAACTAGCCATGGATTTCCTGAGCTGTCTGCATGCTTCCACATCTCTAGCAGGTGACCAAAAACTAGCCATGGATTTCCTGAGCTGTCTGCATGCTTCCACATCTCTAGCAGGTGACCAAAAGCTAGCCATGGATTTCCTGAGCTGTCTGCATGCTTCCACATCTCTAGCAGGTGACCAAAAACTAACCATGGATTTCCTGAGCTGTCTGCATGCTTCCACATCTCTAGCAGGTGACCAAAAACTAACCATGGATTTCCTGAGCTGTCTGCATGCTTCCACATCTCTAGCAGGTGACCAAAAACTAGCCATGGATTTCCTGAGCTGTCTGCATGCTTCCACATCTCTAGCAGGTGACCAAAAACTAGCCATGGATTTCCTGAGCTGTCTGCATGCTTCCACATCTCTAGCAGGTGACCAAAAACTAGCCATGGATTTCCTGAGCTGTCTGCATGCTTCCACATCTCTAACAGGTGACCAAAGTCAGTCCAGCCTGCAGTGTCAGCATGCAAACATCTGTTTGTCTCTGTTGTACCAGTCTATTTTTAGACTGAATGATTTCCTATTTATTGTAAACTGTTTATGATCAATTTCAGAATCACTGGATTCGTAAATCACTGGCCCAAACTGCAGAAATGGTTTCTGAAATATGGCACTCTGAAAACCGTGGATGCAAGTCTTGAGAAGGAAGCCATTTTCCAGGAAACAGAAAAAATTCTAGAAGATACGATAAACAGGGTAGATGGCAGTTGTTGTTATTATTGTTGCACTGTTGTCAAGTGGTTGTAGAAGTTGTTGTTGTTATTGTAGTTATTGTTGTTGTTATTGTTGCACTGTTGTCAAGTGTTTGTAGAAGTTGTTGTTATTGTTGTTGTTATTGTTGTTGTTGTTGTTGATATTTTTGTTGTTATTTTTGTTGTTATTGTAGTTGTTATTGCTGTTGTTATTGTTGTTGTTGTCAAGTGGTTGTTGTTATTGTTGTTGTTATTGTTGTCAAGTGGTTATAG
>JACEFZ010012184.1:0-61160 GCA_014155875.1 Cepaea nemoralis
ATTTTTCTTTCCCTTCTTTTCCCTTTTTCCCCTTTCACCCCGGATTGTTTTTTTAATTGTTCGGGTCGGGGACATTGGGGAAATTGGCACATCCCGGCTTTTTTGCATTTTTGCCTTTACACCGGGGAATTCTCACCATTTAAAATTGTATTGCCAAACCACGCGGCCCATTATCTTTGGGTCCCGGGGCTTCTGACTGAAAGTAAAACTATATCTAACCCATTTCATCGTAGAAATGTAACATCATTGCCGTAGAATCATGAATATGTGTGTTAGGGAAAGAACACAAAAAAACTGGTGCTATCTCCAAAATACGCTAACAGGGAAAGAAAAATTACCTACCCCAGGACAGGATTTCTTCTTCTATTGCCAGTGACAGACACCTTCCACAGACTCTGGAAGGACCTTTTAAAGGGGTTTACAAAAATTTCACGTAGATTAAAATTGCAGTTAGGGAAAAACACAAGATTTTTCATTTTAAACATGCTTAAACCAATTCCCACGGGGAGACGAACAATAGAGATTACGAAAGCACAAAAATAGTGGACCAGACGACGACAAGATACGACGAGATACCAACACCGTACGGGGACCCAAAACCCAACCTACGGGACAAAAAGGTAAATCCCAATACGCGACACAGACCGAAGTTGCAGACAAGTTACAAGAATACATACAATTTTTTCTAAAAACCCCAGGACGGCAGACTTAGTGCATCTCTATTATTTTGACGTCTGACATCCCAAAAAAATGCGCCCATTTTCCTTTCCCTATACCTAAAAAGACAAATTCACCAAAAAATTTTGTTTTAGAAGAAAACCTATCTCCGACTTTCCCCAAATCACATTTTTTTCACCGATTGTCATTGTGAAAAAAAAGGGCAACACAATAAAACTCTGTGTTGACAAGGAAACTCAAAGCATTACAAGTTTGGGTTTAGAACCAAAGAACTTGAAGACTAATAAAAGAACTGACTGACCCCGTTACTTTACAACTTTACATGAAAAAGGTTACTGGGAAATACCTGTACATGCTGAAGATAATCGACGGGATTTGCCACCCCCCGGGGGCTATACGAATGGGGCAAAATTGCCATTCGGGGCTAGTTAATGCTCCAGCAAAATTTGTCAGAATGACACGACGACTTTTGACAGGCATTTCCAACATCATTTGGTACATGGACGACATTTGCATACATACAAGGAACATGACAGACCACATAACAGCACTACAGCAGACATTCGACAGGATTAGACAACATGGACTGACAATAAAACCATCCAAAGTTGATATAGCCTTTCAAGAAATTTCATTTTTGGGCTATAAGATCTCAAATGGCTTTATATCAACTGACGATAACATCATGTTTAGAATGTTGAAATTGTCGCTTCCGACAACCAAGAAAGAGTTGCCAAGTGTGTTAGGTCTTTTGAACTATTATAGACAGTTTATTCCTCATTTTGCTGAATTGACCAAATGTTTCACTGATTTACTAACAAACAAACATCCGAATGTCATTGTAAATAGCAAATGTTTAAGGTCTGCATTTGCGAAAGTACTATCTTATTTTTCCAGTGAACCTATTCTAAAATTACCCGATCTTAGCTCTATTTTCAGGCTAAGATGAGATGCGAGCTCCGTAGCCATTGGAGGGGTACTGCTTCAAGAGCACGACCAAATATTGTACCCTGTATACTACGTCTCTCGGAAATTGAACACCAGCGAACGAAATTACAGCACGCCGGAACTTGAAGCCCTCGCTCTTGTGTTCTCGGTACGTAAACTTTCAAAATTTCTTTTAGGTAAACACTTCATTATAGAAACAGACAATAGCCCGTTGACATTTATCATCAGTGGAACCCCAAGTAACCACAGAATGGCGAGATGGTCCCTTCTTCTGCAGGATTATAGCTTCGAAATCAGACATATAAGAGGCTCACATAACTCACGTGGCCGATCTTCTATCGAGATGTCCATACGACTCACCCATAGCCAGGTAACACCCGAGCACATTGCAGATGGTGTATAAACTGCAAATTAAATGGTGCTCAACCCCGTCAGCCAATTGTGACATCATGTCAGTTACGCTGTGAAGAATGGTGTGATAGGGAAGATTTAATCTCCCATTGTAAATAAATTGTGTACATACTATTATTATTATGCGAATGAATGTGTCGTATAATTGTGAGAGATGTGAAAGAATGCCATTAGTTTGTAAATATGTAGTATTATAAGAATAGGACACCACAAGTGTCACAGGACAGTACTACAGGACCCAGAAGACTTACCGAGCTTGAACATCGTCAAGTAATCCTGAGTACATCTACAAAGATGGTCCACGACGTTTTAACAAGTACGAATGGTGACCATGACAACCTAATCCGAGAATAAGACGGAAGAATCTACCCAACAGCTGATGACAAGAACTGGGTGCTCCGTATATTTAAAGTCCATCTAAAACGGAAGACCTTGATGTGAATGTCAACATAACACATGTGTGCAACAACACAGCTCTACACTTCCGTTATATTGCATATTAATTTGAAAGTTAGCAGACGATACTAAAATGTTTATAAATTTATGACAATTGTATGAAAATTTGGGTATGAAACATTTCCATATACGAAATTGTATATGTCGAGTTCTGTTAGATGTAATCTCAGCATCGTAACTTGATTTACTTTTTCACAATAGTGACCTTTTGTGCACTTTTGTCAATAAGTATCAAATTATGACACTAAGAAAGGAAATGTTACTTGTAATTTATTTTGTTGAAAGCATGATAAAATTACTGTCCCTAACTTTTGTTCCATAACCAAGGGACATAACTAAAAATTGTTGGTGATGTGTAAATATGTATTGAAACTACCATGTTTGCCTAATGAGTAACACGTCAATGTGACGTCATGTGTATATGGGAAAACTTACCAAAACTGAAGACCTTCATTGGATATTCTATGAGATAAGGGTAGATGTCCAATGTCGGAGTTATCTTATAGGTAGATACTCACAGGCTGACCTGATTATTTGTAATTTTTCTTTTTGGTTGAGAGGTAGGGGCAAGTTAGCCGTAACCTACCGGACTGGCTGTGTCTCAGCGAGGTAAAAACCATGGAATTGATTGTACTTGACAAGTATGCTTGATGGGTAGGCATGGGGATTGTATGCATATTGTTTACTAATCACCTGTACATATTAAGACAAACCAAAGATTTACGTCAGATGAAGTGCAAAGTTCGATTCTGACAAGATAAAGAACAGCTATATAGAGTACATGAAAGGAAAACCTTTCATGAGAAAAAAGGGGGGGGGGGGGAGAATGTCAGAGTCTCACCCAGAGTTATAACGCGTTGTCTGTACCAACGCCCGACAATGCAACGCTGAACTATGATAAACACTACAGCTATAACGCGGCGTCGTCGACAACGCCAGGCAATCAACACTGAGCGATGCTAAGCAGTCGGCGGTCAGCTGGAACACTGCGTGAACATTGGGGGTCACGCAAGCTGACGCGAGCACAACTGAGGCGTGTGCTAAAAGGCCAGCCAGACTGGGCTTGGGCGCCGTAACGGACAGACGTGTGAATGCGGCCTGAGAGTTTGTGCATGTCTTGATAGCTAGCCTGTATGACCGTTGGAGATGGAACGCCTGTGTGTTTGACTTGTAAGTGGAGTGCATTGATGTATTATTATATTGATGTATTGATTGCTTGTATTTATGATCTATTTGATATTGTGAATTGTGATTGCGCGAAGCCTGTATTGTTTTCTGATGTGTGCAGTGCGCGAATAAATAGTGCGAATTATATTCATCGGTTATTAGCCTCGTGTTATTTGATAATCATATTTAGTATCACTCTTGTTAAGATACGAGCCACATGTCTTGCTCTACGCAAGACTCTGACAAGTGCCATATATTATAGTCCAATCGGCAGTTTGTGGGTAGAGATCCATATATTATAGTCCAATCAGCAGTTTGCGGGTAGAGACCCATATATTATAGTCCAATCGGCAGTCTGTGGGTAGAGTTTCATATATTATAATCCAATCGGCAGTCTGTGGGTAGAGATCCATATATTATAATCCAATCGGCAGACTGTGGGTAGAGATCCATATATTATAATCCAATCGGCAGTCTGTGGGTAGAGATCCATATATTATAATCCAATCGGCAGTCTGTGGGTAGAGATCCATATATTATAGTCCAATCGGCAGTCTGTGGGTAGAGATCCATATATTATAGTCCAATCGGCAGCCTGTTGCTGAAGATCCGTATATTATAATCCAATCGAGAGTCTGTGGGTAGAGATCCATATATTATAATCCAATCGGCAGTCTGTGGGTAGAGATCCATATATTATAGTCCAATCGGCAGTCTGTGGGTAGAGATCCATATATTATAATCCAATCGGCAGTCTGTGGGTAGAGATCCATATATTATAGTCCAATCGGCAGTCTGTGGGTAGAGATCCATATATTATAGTCCAATCGGCAGTCTGTGGGTAGAGATCCATATATTATAATCCAATCGGCAGTCTGTGGGTAGAGATCCATATATTATATCCAATCGGCAGTCTGTGGGTAGAGATCCATATATTATAGTCCAATCGGCAGTCTGTGGGTAGAGATCCATATATTATAGTCCAATCGGCAGTCTGTGGGTAGAGATCCATATATTATAGTCCAATCGGCAGTCTGTGGGCAGAGACCCATATATTATAGTCTAATCGGCAGCCTGTGGGTGAGAATATGATCGCCATGAACTCATTAGACTTCTTACTATTGTTTGCTTGAAAGCATTGATGTTTAGAATAGTTAAGGATTATCACCATCCAGTGGCGTGTTCTGTGCAAAACATATAACCCATAAGTCTTTGGAAATCTCTCTCTGACACAAGCTAGATATGCCGTCGATCTTGCTGTTATATGTGAAATTATCTACCACACCTTGAAGCCGTCTATGTTGTGGTCTTTCTTTTCCCCTGTACACTTCCCTCTATAATTACATTTTCTAGACTGTCATGTTTCTTTACATGTCCAACATAAATCCATTTTCTTCATATCTTAACAGCCAGGCTTCACAAATATTGAGTTCCTGTTTAATCGACCAGTTTGTTCTCTTGTCCATGAAGTGTGTTTTGAATACTATTCTGTTGCGCATATAGTTAAAAGCGAATATATAATTCCCAGCTAATTTGTTAGACATTCACCGATATTTTGACAAACAATATAAATAAGCGGGCAGTATTCCGACTATATTGCTCTGTCAATTCCATTCAAGAAATGGTTTAATTGCTGTAGTTTGTGTGGATCCATGTCTGCTAGTCATTCACTTTTTGACTGCACATTTCTATCGTTCACCAGCGAAGAATATTGATATTCAAAAACTCTCACTTTGTGCAATCTCTTTACGTTGATTATTGATGATGAAATTGGTGCGCTAGCTAATGCACTTTTTTCTACTCAGATCTAGGTTTTTTGTACTCAGATGTAGGTTTTGTTCTACTCAAATCTAGGTGTCTTTGTACTCAAATCTAGGTTTTGTTCTACTGTGGCATGGTAAGGGAAATATAATAGTGTTCAGGGGTATTCCCGAGATGAATGTGTTATCAATTCCTTCTAAATCCGCCCTCCTGAGAAAACCTGGAAAAACGGCTCACGAACCCCCAAATATTGAACCAGACAGTTAAGGGTACAAGATCAACACTCCTTAAGTTTGATAGGTTTTCCCGTAGAAGACGTAGTGAGCTTTGGGAATTTACCGAGTACTCAACTCTGAAATTAAGATTTGGCCCCGTGAGCTCTCCCAGCCACCTGTTGCTCACTGGATAAGTTATAAACAATGTTTGTGTTGTCAACTAAAACAACCAAAATGCTGAACACAATTAACCAAAAGATTGACTCTGACTCATGTACCAACTCAAAAACTATATTATGGACAAAGGATTCAGTCTCGGGGAGATCTGTGATCTTTTGATGAAAAAAAAAAAATTAAAACATTCTACACACATTTTGCAGAAAACAAAAACCATAAAAATCATTCCCATATAATATAAGTTCATGTAAATGAAATTTCATCTAATAAATAATTATAAATGTTCTCATCTACTAGTATATGTAGAGTCTTGCTTTACTTCCTGGGAATGTGTGAAATCACCAAACAATAGTCCTCCCACAAAATGTATAAATCAGAGAAAGGTTATACAATGTCTTCTGCCGGTACTGCGTCGATCACAACGCTTTCAAGGAATGTCCGCTGGCCAAGCTGGACACGGAATTCCGAGCACCCAACAACAAACGAAAGTGCGCCAACTGCCTGGGCAAGCATGGAGCAAGATACTTGGGCTACCAGTACCTGCAACGACACAGAGTCGCCTTAAAGATCGCAATCACCACAAAAATACCGTTCAAGGAAGCAATGCGGAGGGGCGAGACAGCCACGGGTATAGCACAAGCTGAAAGAGATCAACTTCAAAAGCAGATAGACGAGTTGAAGAAACAAGTTAAGGCACTGCTGACGCCGACTCTGACCAGCGACAATGAGAAACTGTTGGCTGAAATAAAGGAGATCCATCAAAACATCAAGCAAGAAGTGGAACATATGGCACTGATAAAGAAGGAGAACGAAGAAATCCTACAAACCATTAAACAAGAGCGAGAACTACAGAAAGCTGCAATGTAACCTCTCCAAAACAAACCAACAGAAGCCATACAAGAAACCACAGATAAGCCGCAAGATGAAAACCAAGAGACCGAGCCTGAACCGCAAGCTAAAGCCAGCAGCCCAATCGCAACGCCCAAGAGGGAACCACTATCCCGTCGGATCTCTGAAGGAGGCACAGAATACCCAATTAGCAGGGAGGAACTCCAGCGCGAGGAATTCAGAAGGCACTGGGAAGAAAAAGAAAAGAAGAAGCCCAAGAAACTACGTCGTGATTGGTTGATTGATCTCTTGTGTGTATCATCCATGTCGTGATTGGTTGATTGATCTCTTGTGTGTATCATCCATGTCGTGATTGGTTGATTGATCTCTTGTGTGTATCATCCATGTCGTGAATGGTTTATTGATCTCTTGTGTGTATCATCCATGTCGTGATTGGTTGATTGATCTCTTGTGTGTATCATCCATGTCGTGATTGGTTGATTGATCTCTTGTGTGTATCATCCATGTCGTGATTGGTTGATTGATCTCTTGTGTGTATCATCCATGTCGTGAATGGTTTATTGATCTCTTGTGTGTATCAAGCATGTCGTGAATGGTTTATTGATCTCTTGTGTGTATCATCTATGTCGTGAATGGTTTATTGATCTCAAATTTGTGTCATCCGTGTCATGTAAGTTATGTATATTCAATTGATTATTCTGGGCGTGAATGTTTTCATCTAACCAAATATATTTAAAATATACTATCATTAATTCGAGCATGGTGGAACTACTGCATAAGTATCATTTTGCTACTACAAAGAAGCTATGTGATGGAAAGAATGTTTCTTCGTGCATTAGGGCCTTCCAAATGTGATGGCCTTATCATACCACAGTCCCAGGGCACGTCCCTGCCTCGGAACATTTTTTTTAGAACAAAGTGAAAAGCAAAACGTAGATCAGAGTAGAACAAAACATAGATCTGAGTAGAACAAAACGTAGATCTGAAAAGAACAAAATGTAGAACTGAGTAGAACAATCTTACACTACGACTGTGAGACCGACTTCGAGTACTATTTAGATGACGGTAAAATCATCCCATTTCTGACCACGGAGGAAGCAAACTTAAGGCAGCAGATACGCAAACGCGACAGTGAAAACATGTGCAAGGAGGAAAATGAAAACGACGAAAAGCTCCTACAGAAAATACACAAAAGAGGAGACAAAAAGACCCCCCCCCCCCCCCCCCCCCAAAAAAAAAAGTCCTTATAAGGACTGCACCCAGCAAAGCCAGACAAGCCAGGAGCCTGCACCAACGAAGAAAACCACAAGAGAAGACGAGCACAAAGGATAGCCGCCGACCAATTCCCCCAGCTGACGTCACAGACACAAAAGCTTGCATAACCAGTCCGAGATAGGACTTACTCGAAAGAGCTCACAAGGTAAGAATCAGGGTGAATAAACACACAAAAATCATGGCTCTCAACAATAACCACCGCTGAGGAAGCAGGTTAGAGGAGACCGAATTTGGAAGTTTTGTTTTGAAAATGGAATTGGAATTGGAACATTGTCTCTGCACCACCCCTAATTCACTAACAAAATTCCAACACTTTCCATAGTGCAGGATGAGGCATGTTGAGGGTATAATATCTATAATGCTTTGATACTTAGCTTGCAATTAAGACGATTTGACATTGGTGGAGTCGGGTGGTCATTCAAGATAGCTGTCGTGTCTTTATCTAAAGTGTCGTCCCTGGAGTGAGGGGAGTCAACACCCACATTATATTTTACCCCCTTTCTAATAACCTGGAGAATCCACCAGCTTCTGTCCAGCACACTCCATCAGCCCGTGGACACCTTTTCCTATCTCTCTCTCACTGTCGTACTATGCCCCCTCTCATTCTTCCCCAACGCAAATATTCAACAACTCATTCTTCCAACAATTAATAAAGATTAATTTATTAAAAGAAAAAGTGTAATGTACGTGAGGACGTGTATGCGAAGTAAATGTGTGTTGGGTATTCTAATGTAAATGTGGAGGTCAGACTACAAAGTTCATGATCAGAGTCCACTCATCATGGCAAGGATTACATGACATCACAAGAATCAGCACAATAGGACCTCACCTAAGTCGTGTCCTTCCTCTCCAGACATGTCCTCCTCCAGGAGCTCTGATGACCATGAGATCCTGATTCCCATTCAAATCTATAATCCGTGAACTGATACTATTTTTGTTCCTAACAATAATCTGTTCCTAATAGTTTATAGAAACTCAGACTTCATAATCCTGCGCAGTGAAAAAAACATGGAACACTGTCCTATGAACATGACAGTTTTTCCTTCTTGCGAAATGTTCTATAGTTTTCACTCTTAAACAGTTATTGTATTTATACTCCAATAGATTTCTTTATTTTCTAGATATTGTCTTAATGTTATGTTTTCCTTGATACGCGGAACAACCACACTTCAATGTTTGGTTTAATCTAATGTGAACATCAGTCCCTACTGATCTAGTAATAAGTGGACTGAACATCCATCACTACTGGTGTGTTAACGAATGGTATGACCTAAAACTCATTCGGTATTTATCCTGTAGGATACTTCTACCATTCAGCTCCACCGAGCAATGTTTATCAACTTCTTCTAGCATAGACCCATTGAGAAAGTTGCTGGCCAATCTTCCTGCACCAAAATTTATCCGGGATCGGATTTTCAATGGTTCTGTGTTCTTCATCCCGACCAGAGGGAACCTGTAAAATATATAACACAGCTGGTGATAGCCTCCCCGTCACTGATCTCTATTAGATGATCGTGGGACATCGGCCTTGCTCAGCAAATACAGTGAACCTAACTCTGTCAGGGACAGATGACTCAACACATTGGTTTTCATCAGGCCAAGACAAGAAAAAAAAAAACAAACAGAATGTGGAGCCCCGCCCACCAGGGACACCCACTGGAATATTCCAATTATCCCCCATTACTCAATTCTCAACTAGTAAAGCTTATCAATACTTCACTACTCTATTTTCAACGAACAAAGCCAATTATCACTTCCCTACTCTAGCTAGTTTCAACCATGCCACTGCCTAAGTTAATTAGGACAATTACACAATATAAACTACATTTGGCAACTGCACAGTTCTTCCAAATCACATCTACAATTGCCATGACAGGCACGTGTAAAATTAATTAATTTAATTCGCACACGGTAGACATTATTCCAATTCACAACTGCAGTGCCACAGCACTTCTGCCTAGATCAACGGTTCGAGTTACACTGCCGTCACCAAACCATATTCTCTTGGCAGACAGCCTTGAATTGTTTACTTGACGTTTTGATCTCAAACTCTAGCTGGTTTCAAGGGCAGATTACCCATTTCATCATCAGTGCTTCCCCTTAGATTAAATTACTACAAGAGTTATCTGATCTTGTTCACAGTTATCTCTTCCTGTCCTGACATCCACATAAGCCCGAAGCGTGTCACCAACACCTGGCCACAATTTCTCCGACTGTTTGTGAACTGTCAAGGGCGGCGTATTGATTCATCTCACTCACTCCCTCCCCAGTAAACATCAGCAGCTGTTACTTTTGACCGTCCTGGGATTTTTGACATCCGATTTGTTTTTTCTGTTTGTTATAATAGTTGTGGCCTTGACAACATGCCGTTAATCAGAATGCCTTTATTGTCATCAACTGGTTAATCACGGTGTTTTTCGTGACAATAGCGTGGATTCGCTCTTCAAGCTGTCGCAAAGGTGAATTCTCAAATCATTAGACACGATGAAGAAGACCGTCTCATGGTATATGTTCATTGTACCGAACAACTCAACAATCATCAGCATTCAAAGATAAAAAGATGTTAAGATAAAACGTTATTATGTTAGGATGATCCGTCATGATGAAATAATGACGTCATCATGAGACAAACGTCATTTTAAGATAAGGACGTCTTGGTAAGACAGAAAGTCAAATAATAAGGCAATGACTTCATGTTAATACAGAACGTCAAATGATATAATCTCATCATCTCCCGTCATGTCTACAATTGTTAAAAGGCACCAATGAATCAACATTCACATGTGAGACATTCACAAACGAAGAAAACACATATATGTTTTCATAAGATAATGATCAAAAGAAATATTGAAAGAGTCATCCGATAGATATTCATCTACCTCATAATATCAACAAAGATTCGAACACTTGAACGTAATTGCCTTCCCATCTGTCCCCGTCGAGCAGGGGTTAAAGACGTGATTCGAAATCCTGTTCCTTTTGCAAAACACTACAATTGCACCAGAAATTCACCAACGAACTGCATAATGGCATTCATTCCGAAAATATTTGGCATAACACTGAACGTAAAACTATGTCAGGTCATTAACAGCAATGAAACAATGCTGGCATTGAATTCAACGTCCTGCAAAATGATGCACCATCATCTATCGTTCTTTTTCACATGAGCAAGAAATCTCATAAAAAGAACATGTTCTTCACTCTCATATTCTCAGAGCATATTCAAGAAAAGATGTGAGAATGGAGAATCCCATTGAATAAGGCTACCTTCGCTATGGCAATTCTTGTTCTGATCTCTTCAAGGCATCTCCCATCAGATGTTATGACTGTTCCGAGATAATTGTACCATTTCTAAAGCAAGTGAATCGGTGCAGTTATCTCGCAACACTCATAACATCTGATGGGAGTTGCCTAGAAAAAAAAATCAGAACAAGAATTGCCATTGCGAAGGTAGCCTTTTGCAAGATGAAAAACGTATTGACCAATAAAAAGATATCATAAAATCAATCAATCAGTCAATCAGGTGCCGTCTCCACAATGAAGGTTGGCTGCAATGGATCTCCAACACTGTCTCTCGCCTTGACTGTTTATTCTGTTAGGCTGATGTTCGTCCATCTCTTGTTGTTATCTTCCCACTTGTAACCGTTGTCTACCTCTTGCTCGCTTGAACGCAACCTTGCCTTCCAGTATGGTTTTTATAAGCGTAACATGTCTTTTAACGTGGCCGAAATATTTCACGTGCCTATTCTTTATTTCTTTCATACACTCTCTCTCCATTCCCAGTTTTTCTAGAACCTCTGCATTTGATTGTTTTTGTTTCCATGAAATACGACATATTCGTCTGTATATCCACATCTCAAGGATTTCTATGCGACTTTCTAGTTGCTTGTTCAATGTTCAGGCTTCCACGCCATACAGTAGCGTTGAATATACGTAGCATTTGACCATTCTAATTTTTAATACGTTATTAATCTTTTTAGATGTTAATACTGATTTCATGTCGTTGAAAGCAGTTTTGGCGATTCATATTTTCTTAATGATTTCTATTTCACAACTGCCATCATCTGTTATTATATGTCAAAGATAGGAGAAACCTGTTACTTGTTCTAGTATCTGCCCGTTTACTGTGATGTTCATTGATGACTTTTTCCTTTGCACTGCTAATTATCATAGTTTTTTTTGTGGGGGGGGGGGGGGGTGTTAATATCTAAGCCACATTCTGCACTGTGCCTGTACTTATTCTACTAGGTCTTGTAACTCTTGCCCACTTTCTGCTAGTAACACGGTATCGTCAGCATACCTAAGATTGTTTATGATTCTTCCATTGATGTTAAGTCCAGGCATTTCAACTGAATAAAAATTCTTTCTGTGTATATGTTGAAGAGGCTTGGGGACAGGACGCATCCTTGTCGTACTCTTCTTTTTATCTCTATAGGCAACAAATAGTTATTTCCGCATCTAATAGACGCCACTTGTTCCCAGTACAAGTTACTAATGAGTCTGATGTCTTTTCCGTCGACTCCTACATCTTGAAGGCACTTAATTAGTCATTCATGTTGTACTCTTATCAAAAGCTTTCTTGTAGTCTATAAAACAAACATATATACTTTTTTGAACTTCTATAGACTTTTTCAGTTAACATACTCAAACAGATTATTGCTTCTCTGGTGCCGCTGTTTTTGCGGAACCCAAATCGTTCTTCATCTACTTCCTCGTCTATTTTATGTTGAATTCTTTCTTGTAAGACCTTGAGTAGTATCTTTTTTATGTGGCTCATTAAGCTAATAGTTCTGTAATCCTTACAGTCAACAGATCTTGGCTTCTTTGGTAGTGTGATGAAAATGGATGTTTTCAAATCCTTGGGGATGTACCCAATATTATATACATATATCGTTACATATTTCTGTGATAGTTTCAATGCCAAAGCTGGATAAGGATTTTATCATCTCTGTTGTTATCTTGTCAGAGACCTGCAGCCTTACCTTCTTTCATCTATTTAATAGCCTTTTCTACTTCAGCCTTTAATAATTTTGGTCCATCTTGAGTTTATACAATGTTGGTCTATTGACCCTGTTGTACCAGAATAAATCTTCTGTGTACTTTGTCCATCTTTTTATTATGTCAGTGTTATTAATTATAATTTCTCCATTATTTCCTATGATACAAACGTTTCCTGTTATATTATTTTTCTTCTTTGTAAATCTTTTTATCTCATCTCATCTCATCATGTTCCTCTTGTACCTTACGGTGTCGAGGTGAGGTATAAACATCGTGAGAGTGCCCGATTATAGGCTTCATATTTCGATATTCCCATGGACTCTGCTATTCCCTCCGTCCAACGTTTACGTGGTCGGCCTCTTCCTCTGTTTCCATCTTGTCTGTACATCATTGCTTGTTGTGGTATGCTGTTGACTGGTAACCTACTTGCATGGCCAAACCATTTGACTTGCTGCTTTCCAATAAAATCTAATGCTGCTTTAACCCCCACTTTAGTCCTGATTTCTTCATTTCTGATCTTATCTCTTCTTGAAAAGTAGAGTATTCTTCTCAGGAACCTCATTTCTGTTGTTGTGATTTTTCTTTTCTCTTGTTCTGTCATTGTCCAGGTTTGGCATTGGTAGCATAGAGTTGGTAGGAAGTTTGCGTTGTAAAGTGCTTTCTTAGTAGTTATTGATACATGTTTGTTCTTTAGTATTGGTGCCATTTGTCCAATGAGTTGGTTTGCCTTATTGCACATATTTTCGATCTCGTCTTCTGATCTGCCATTTGATGATATTATACTTCCTAGGTACTTGAAACTCTTTACTTGTTTCAAGGGATGTTCGTTTAGGTGAATTGTTGTTGTTTGTTCTTCTTTAGTTATAGTCATTACCTCTGTTTTGCTTGTGCTAATTTTCATGTTATGTTTCCTACACATTTCGTTTAGACTATTCATGTGGTCTTGTAATTCAGCTTCTGATTTTGCTATTAGTGCTTGGTCGTCCGCAAACAGGAGTTCTCTAATGTTTAGATTTTCTTCTGTGTTCTCGTCATGCGGTATTCTTGCTGTCTCTGTTTGACTGGTTTCTTTACATATGTTGTCTATATATGTAATGAACATGAGAGGGGACAGGACACAACCTTGTCGTACTCCAGATCTTATTGTGAAGGGTTCTAAGTGTCCTCCAGTTGCCCTCACTATACATTCGCTGTTGTTGTATAAACTTCTACATAGGTTTGTTAGATGTGTACTCACTCCATATTGTTTAAGGATTTCGCACTGCTTGTTTCTGTCTACTCTATCGAATGCCTTTTCTTGGTCGACAAAGACTAAGTAGAGTGTTTCATTGAATTCGATTGATTTTTCTATAAGTTGTCTAAGAGTAAAAATGGCATTTGTGCATCCTTTGTGTTTCCTAAATCCAAGCTGTTCGCTTGACTGGGGTTCTAAAGTAGTTCGTAATCTTTTTTCAAGAATTTTGCAAAATATTTTCCCAGTATGACTCAACAGTGAAATCCCTCTGAATTGTGTGCAGTCTCTTTTGCTGCCTTTGTTTTTCCAAATTGGGATAATTATGGCGTTTCCCCAGTCTCGTGGTGTCTGTTGTTCTACCCAAACATGGTTGAATAATCTATGTAGCCAAGCTGTACCTACTTCTCTTGCTGCTTTAATTAGTTCATTTGGCATTTCATCCTGTCCCGGTGATTTGTTCAGTGGGGCTATTCTGATGATTTCTATAATTTCTTCTTTTAGTATTTCTGGTTCTAGTTCTTCAGTGACATCTGTGTAGGTCTCTTGAATTATTGTGACATCTGATGGGATGTTGAGAAGTTGTTCGAAATACTGCTTCCATCTTATTAGGATTTGTTTTTGTTCACTTATTTGTTATCCATATTCGCTGTTAATTATTTCAGTTGGGTCAAAGGGTTCTCCTCTGGTTTACATTGCACTTATCTTTTTGTAGAAGTTTCTAGTTGCCTACTTGTAGTTTTTATTTAGAGTTTCTCCATACTCCTCCCAGTCTTTTTGTTTTTCTCTCTTTACTTCTCTACTCATTAGTCGTCTCGCTATTCTGTATTCTATGTAATCACATTTCGGTTTGCTCTTCAACCACTTTTTATATTTTCCCTTTTATCTTTTACCCCTTTCTTTACTTCTGCGTTCCACCAACTTGTTATTTTCTTTATCCGTGTTTTGCGTTTTTTCGTGGTTCCACATGTTATTTTTGCAGAATTTAAAATGCTTGATTTGAACATCTCCCATTCTTCTTCCACTGTTTTTCTTTCTGTAGGTAATTTTACAAAGAGTTCAGTTAGTTCTTTCTCATAATTTTCCCTTACTACCTCGTCTTTAAGGTTTTTAAGTTTACTGATTCGCATGGCATGTATTTTCCTGCTCTTTGTTTTCTTCTTCTGATTGTTCTTATTGTGACAACGACTGCTTTATGATCTGTGTTTATACTGAAATTGGGCACTGCCCTGGCATCTAATATATTTCTCTTTCTGTTATTTCTTGTTAATATAAAATCAATTTGGCTTTTAGTATCTAGATCGTTCCATTTATACCAGGTGTATACTTGTGAATCTTTATGTTTATAGAATGTGTTTGTTATATAGAGGTCGTGTTGGCTGCAAAGCTCTATCAGTCTACTTCCGTTATCATTCCTTTCATTATGCTGATCTCCAAATGCTCCCAGATGTTTTTCTATGCCCACTCTGTTATGTCCTAGTCTTGCATTGAAGTCTCTCATAACTATGAATGTGTCCTGCGCATCTATTTTATTTAGCACATCATGTATGTCTTCGTAGAAGTCCTCGCATTCTTGCTCATTATTGTTTGCATTACATCGTGCGTATATGTGTACATATGTTGTAATTGTTTGTTCTTTCATTCTCACTGTTATGATTCTTTCTGATATATATTTTATTTCTAGTATTCCTCTTGAAAACTGGCAAGACTGTACAGATAACATCACAATAGAAATGATCAATGCCTTAGAAGAATATGGAATAGAACAAGTCACCAGACTGCTGAATGCAATATACAATACTGGAAATATACCTCCTGAATTATGTAATTCTATATTTATTGCAATCCCGAAAAAACCAGGAGCCATGGAATGCGATCAACATAGAACAATTAGTATAATGAGCTACATCACGAAGATTCTGCTGAGAATTATCATGCAAAGAGTTAGGAAGAAAATACAAACCGAAAAAGGAGAAGAACAATGTGGGTTTGTAGAAGGCAAGGGCACAGTAAATGCTGTGTATATACTGAGAACAGTAATTGAGCGTTCTATAGATGTAAACAAAGATCAATATCTTTGCTTTATTGACTACACAAAGGCTTTCGATAAAGTGAGACATGTCGACATGACAAGGATGCTTGAAGATCTACAAATTGATGGAAAAGAACCTTAGACTTGTAAAAACAACATATATTGGAAACAACAAGCTGCCATAAGAATTGAAAACTATGTAGGTCAATATCAGCTTATTAAAAGAGGTGTGAGACAGGGATGTGTAATGTCTCCAGATCTTTTTTCCCTGTACAGTGAAAATATTTTCAGAAATATAGAAGATATGGAAGCAATTAACATTGGGGAACGATACATCAATAACATTAGATATGCAGATGATACAGTCCTGATTGCAGACAATGAACAGGACCTGCAAAATTTAGTAGATGCGGTTGTTGCACACAGTGAACAACTAGGGTTAGAACTGAATATTAAGAAGACACAGATTATGGTCGTCACTGGGAATAAGGAAATACCACAATGTGATATACGAGTAAATGGGCATATTCTTAAGCAAGTGAATCGATACAGTTATCTCGGCACAGTCATAACATCTGATGGGAGATGCCTTGAAGAGATTAGAACAAGAATTGCCATTGCGAAGATAGCCTTTTGCAAGATGAAAAACATACTGACCAATAAAAAGATATCAATTGAAACGAGAAAAAGAGTGTTGAAATGCTACATAGAACCTATACTTTTGTATGGATGTGAAGCTTGGACAATGAGCAGTCAAGCTGAAAAACAGCTGATGGCTGTGGAGATGTGGTTTCTGAGGAAAATGCAAAGAATACCACGGACAGACAGAAAAACCAATGAACAAGTCCTTCAAGAAACAAATGAAGATCGTAAACTGATTAGAGTAATTAGACGTAGACAGTCAAAATTGTTTGGGCATGTTAAGAGAAGAAATGAATTGGAGAACTTGTGACGACTGGTAAGATCGAAGGGAAGAGACAAAGGGGAAGACGGAGAAGTAAATACTTGGATGGTTTGGCCACGTGGCATGGTTGGGACAGGAACGCGGAGCTGATCCACGACTCTGATGATCGAGTAAGATGGCAGAACACGACCGCCCACGCTTATCGGCATGGCACATGATGGATGGATTCCTCTTGCTAGCCGTGGTTCGATGACTATTCCCACACCGTGTCTTGTCCTTTCTTGCTGTTCTACTCCAGAGTAAACAAACGTGTAACTGTGGTGGAGCTCCTTGCATCCTTTCCACTTTGTTCTCGTGTCCGCTATTCCCATAAGTCCAATTTTCCTCTCTTCCATTGTTTCTATAAGTTCTTCTTCTTCACTACTGAAACCGCGGACGTTCATTGTGCCTAGTTTTTGAGTCACTGATCTATCTCGTAGTCCATTAACATTGCCGTGTAAATATCCGTTTCGGTCAGTTCGTTTATACTTCTTAGTTCTTCTACGAGCAGTATGAAGATCCCCTGCAGGCTTGCTAGGAGAGTCGCAAGTTTAGGACACTAATCTGACCACAGGGAGTCCACCCCCTATGGCGAGCCATAGCCCCGTTAGCCCATGACCTCGCGGTCATGGTTGCCCGGTCTGCACCACGTGGAGGTGGGGGTTGACATGTGTAGTCTGCGGGTCATCGGCAGGCTACTAATTTTCGCTCTTCACCCCTCCTGGGAGAGGCTAGCCGATCCTAACCCTGCTGGCTGCAGGGCCAGGCGCATTCCACGTAATTCTTTCGAGTTGTGTTTTATTTCCAGATCCTCTGTTTCTGTGCATTGTTTCTGCAACCACTCTTCTTTGGCAACTCTGCACATGCGACGTATTTCTCTACTATTAATATAAACTCTGGAGTGTTTTTTCCTTTCTTTCTTTGAGTTATTTTACTCAAGATGTCATCGGTTATCCATAATTGTTTTTTTCTTATTTATCTTAACTGTCCAGGTGGTATTTGCAATATGTATACTGGTTTTTACACTTTCCCATTATGCATTAATTTTTTCCTCAGGATTTTCACGTCTATATTGTTCCATACTTTCAATGATTAGCCCATCATATCTATTTTTTTTTTACTTCAACTAGGTATAGTTGACTTATTTCTGGTTGTTTCAATGCCGATATATCTACATTGAGGTGTCTTCGATGTCCTTATTCCTGGGTTTTCAAGTTTTATTTGTAATTGTAAGACTACAGGATTATGGTCAGAGTTGATATCAGCACCAGGGTATGTTTTGGCATTTTTAACATTGTTTTTAAATCTATTTCTAATCATAATGTAGTCAATTTGGTTTCATGTGCTATCTCCAAGGCTTTTCCACGTATACAGTTTCTCAGGGTTATGTTGGAAAAATGTGTTGCAAACAATAAGATTGTTTTAATCACAGAATTGTATCAGCCGGTCTCCTCTGTGGTTTCTGTTTCCCATACCATATTGCCCTACAATCTGCTTATATTTATTTTTTTTTCCAACTTTTGCGTTCATGTCTCCCATGACAATTAGGACCGCTGATTATTTTACAACTTTCAGTGTTTGTTGTAGGTCTTCATAATATTCTTCTAGCTGTTCATCACTATAATCAGTTGTTGGAGCATATATCTGAAGAATTACTATGTTGACATCAGAAGCTGAATTACAAGACCACATGAATAGTCTAAACCAGGAGTGGGCAAACTACGGCCCGCGGTCCGCATGCGGTCCGGCGACTCGTTTTATGCGGCCCGCGATGGCATTTAGAAATAAATTTTTTTACTTCGTTTGTAAGTTATTTTATTGAATTTTACAGAATTTCATGTACCGTTATGATTATTTTAACATTTTTGATAAAATTTCTTTCTAATTATCTATGTTTGTAAACAGTCCTTGACCTTCGTAATGTAATGCTTCTACTTCTTCGTTCGTTCGCTTGAAATATGTCTATAACTGCAATGCTGTCTCTTGTATGAATTGAACTGTCTTTTTCAGTTCACACAGAGGTCCATAGAGTTTATCCTCCACTGTCGTCTCTCTAGGCCAGAAGGTTTGCCTAGATATGTTATATTTTGGGCAGTCTTGCAGTATGTGCTCTGCTGTCTGCGACGACAATCCACATGTTTCACCAATCTTGAATTTTGTATACATATGGTTGCGTAATCTATTGTGCCCTGTTGTGAGGCGCAGAATAATGACTTGTTCTGGTCTGTCCATAACGTGGTAGTCATCTTGAGCAGGAGTTGGTGGCTTTCTGACTGATTTGATAATTCTTTTCTTTTGGTGGTATGTAACGGGCACATCAGGCTGTTCTTCTTTGGCTCCTTCCTTAGCCAATTGATTAGCTCTGTCGTTTCCGGGTACTCCACAGTGGGATGGTATCCACTGTATGCCGACCTTATGCTGACTGCTAAGTTCAGAAAGTAGTGTCCTTAGTACTGGCAATTTCCCAGACAGGAGCACCTCGAGTACTGATTTTGCATCTGTCAATAGCACCACAGGTTGTGTATCATTGCTGGTATTTAGTAATTTCTCTGTTGCTATCTTGATTGCCTCAATTTCAGCATCGTAGTTATGGCAGTACTTTCCTGTCGGTACTCTAGCTGTGTCCCTAGTATTATTTGGGTATTCTATGTACACCCCCGCTCCTCCATTTCGAACAGCATTTTGTGCTGACCCATCTGTGTAGACTCGGATCCAGAGGTCCTCTGGGTATTCTTCATCAAGGAAGCTGAGATGGCTGTTCTGCGCTGCACACTGTTCTGATCTTCCTTGTCAAATATTCCTCTCACTTTTGTCTGGATTTGTAATGATAGTCTATGCTAATCTTTCCATGGAGTTCACTCTGGAATAGTTTTTAGGGGGATACCAACTGTGGGCAGATCGGTGGTTTCTCTGCAGAGTCGTTTGGCCTGGTGGATAAAACTACTTCTTTTCAACCGCCCCATAGCTTCGTTTTCAAATCTGTTCTTCATAGGGTGGCCTGGCAAGCTGAGGAACTTTTCTGCTTGTATTAGCGTTTTAGTATCTCTGCGCTCACTCAGTGCCTGTGTCCTCCCCATCTTCTCCATTTCCACTATAGGGGTTGATCTCATCCCTCCTGTCGTGACTCTAAGTGCTTGATTTTGCACTTTGTCTAGCTCTTGTAGTCTGGTTTTTTATGCCGAACACCACGTGGGCCACACTGGGATACCACGACAGTGACCACTACCCTTGCATCATCCTGATCGAGAAAGACAGGGCCAGGAGTCAAGGAAACAAGATAAATGTCTTCCCGTACGACAACACTGGTCAAGACGCCATAAGCAAGATCAGAAAAAGGAAACTAACTTCCTCCCGCAGGAAACAAGAAAGATGGTTGCAGCCACCATGGTGGAATGGAGAGGTCGAGAAGGCTTGGCTGGGAAAGAGGCAGGCTGTCAAAGACTGACAAAAAGCCAGGAAGACTAACATGCCACAGGTTGAATTGGCGGACCTGAAGACTGAGGTCCATAGGACGATGACTTTATTCAAATCCTGCGCCAAACAGGCCAAGGCCGAGAAATGGGATGAGTTCTACAGGAAGGTGTGCTCCGAGCGATCTCTTACGACATTCTGGCGCCTCCATAAGAGCATGAATGGCGCTGCACAACGTAGGGGTATTCCAGACTTTCAAGATACAGACCTCACATGGAAAAAGTCGGATGCGGTTAAAGGTAAGGCCCTTCTTGCACGCTACATAGAGCAGACTGACCAGAAAGACGAGCCCGCTATACAGAGGACCACAACGACACTCTCTCAGCTGTGCGAGGAGGTCGGGACAGTCGAAAAATGCATAATCACAGCTGAGACAATACGTGCGATGCTCAAGAAATCACCCAACACCGCCACAGGCCCAGACAGCATCCGATATGGTGACCTACTGATGATGTCAGATGATGACATGGAAGAACTGGCCAGAGAATTCAACACCAGTATCCAGAGGGGTCAGATCAAAGAGGAATGGCTACTCAGCTACTTGCTGCCGCTGCCAAAACCGAACAAAGACCATTCCAAGATAAGCGGCTACGGAATCATCACGATGCAGAACACAGCTGGCAAGCTACTGGAGAAAATTGTAGCACACAGACTTGCTTGTGACTTGGAACAACTCGACTGCTTCCCGCCCACACTTGGAGGATACAGACGTAACAAAGAGTCATGGCTGAATGCGGCGGTTTTGCTCAAGATGTCTACAAAGGATTTCAGGTCAGAGAAGAGACATGTGCGGCCGCCATAGACTTAGAGGACGCATACAATAGAGTATCCTTCGAGCACTTGATGCAAACCCTCCTCAGACTGAAAGTGCACCCTCACCTTGTACGATGGATAGCTGTAGTTCTGCTCCAAAGGAAGGTGGTGCTAAGATGCGGGAGTTGGTCTTCTGAGCCGATAACGATACGACCAGGATTGCCGCAGGGTTCACCACTGTCACCAGTACTATTCAACGCGTATACGGTGCCGATCACTGAACAACAGTTGGAGGGAGGGGTAGGACTCTGTCATTTGCTGACGACATTCTCGTGTATCGACAGGGTCGAGATAGTTAGTTAGTTAGTTAGTCGACAGATCATCCTCGTTGCACATCGAACCATTCAGTCCATAAGTGCTCGGATCCCCTCCTCAGCAAATCCCGCAGCGTGTAGCGGCTAACGACGCCAGTTCTGTGTTGGTTTATCAATCTTCTTTGGCTTCCTGCGTAGTGTTCTTGTTTGGCCACCCCTCTTTTAATTTGCTGCTCCCGCAGTCTGGCCATTGTTGTAGATTCACAGTCATCACTTGGTTCTAGCAAAAGTCTCACTTCTCGTAGAGCATTCAGAATGTCAGCCTGTCCATGGCGCGTCCGCCCTCTACAGTAGCCTCACCTGCGAGCTTGTCAGCCCGCTCATTTCCTTGTACTCCCGCATGCCCTGGCACGAAGATGAAACTAATCTTTGCCAGCCGAGACCGCTTCAGAGGCAGGGTCGAGATAGACAGGCGGTTGCCAATGATATGCAGGGCGAACTAGATCGAATTTCCTCACGGTGTGCTGATGCCGGCGCCCTTGTCAACTCTGCAAAGGCAACGGTTACATGGTTCTCACTAAACAACCACATTGTGAACACAGACCTGTCGGCAGTAAGAATGGATGGGAGCATTTTGAATAGAACTCAGTGAATGATATATCTTGGCGTGAGGCTTGATCGTAGCCTGTCCTTCAGAGATCATGTCGATTATGTCATAACGAAGGCTCGAAAAGGTTTGTCAGCAATAAGAGTCATGGCGACTGCCAATATCGAGCAAAGATTGCTAATACTTCTGTTCCAAGGACTTGTGCTTTCACGCATCGAGTATGCCCTGGCCATCCTCACTGTCAGCTCTACACAGATTGGAAGACTTGAAAAGGTAAAAAACGAAGCTATGCGCATAATTTTGGGCTGCACGAGAGACACCAGCTGTGTAGCAATGAGATACCTCCTTGACTTCCCGACAATGGAACACAGGATCAAGATCTGGAGAGCTCGTGCATACTTAAAAATAAGTGCAGATGAGCAGCACCCTCTGCATGACGCTATATTCAGAGAAAAGGGTGACAGGCTAAAGAGTCGCAAATCATGGATGGGTCGGGCGGAAGATGTGTCAGACAGGTCTGCATTCTTACCAGTATCAACCCCGGCAAGGAATGGGTGCAGGTGCCTCCAGCTTTTAAGTGCACTTTCTCCTGCATTATCACACTCTACAGACGGTGCAGAGAGCAGAACCCTGCCGCTGTCAATGCAGAGGTTAACGCGCTCATCTATGAACACTCAGATAGCCCCGAAGTGCTCATCTATACAGATGGATCTGTTGTAAAGCAGCAGAGAAGTGCGTGGGCATTTACAGCCCGTTCAGCGGGCCGAACCGTTCAAGAATCCAGTGGTGCCCACTCTATGACCACGAGCAGCATGACGATGGAGGTGATGGCAGTTACACAGGCTTTCATATGGCTGGAATCATAGCATTATACCAACGTGTGTGTACTAAGTGATTCAATGAGCATGATTCAGAAGGTCGAAGCTGGATCTGTACGTAGACAGTGGACTTGAGTCGCTGCGGAAGTCTAGTTGTCCGTAAAGTCACCTTCATCTTCGTCCCGGGACATGCGGGAGTCGAGGGAAATGAACGAGCTGATAAACTGGCTGGCTCTGCACCCCCTGTAGATGGCCAGCCATGGATCGTGCCGATGTTATTAACGCCCATAAAGATATGGCGAGAACAGAAGACTTTGACGTCAGTGAATCCACATCGCTGTCCAGGATGAAAGACTTGGGAGTAAGAATCGGCACGGCCAGACGCGAGAGGTACATTGGGAAAACGAGGTGCCTCGTCAACCAACACAGAACTGGCATTATTAGCCACCGGACACTGATGCATATACTGGGAGGAGGATCTGAGCACCTAAGGACCTGTCCGGAGTGCAATGAAGATACCCCAACTGATAACTGATAACTGATAAATCGTACTATATATGGTTTGTGTCTTCGTTATTCGAACATAGATTAGTTATAAACAACATACATATAACATTAAAGAGAGTCACAAATACACCAAGAAACACATAGTTTGATCTATTTACACTGAAGAGTGAGGAGATAAAATATCAATTAAAAGTAGAAGTAAAGAACAGATTTTTTGCATTGTCTGGTCTAGAAATTCAATTTCATGATTTCAGTGACCAATGGAAAATATAGAAAAACTCAGTCAGCCAGGCTGCTGAAACAATTATTCCAGAAATGAAGATGATGGGACGTAAGACATGAATGACCGTAGGCAGTTTAATGTTAATAGAAATAAGAAGAAATAAGTAAAACAACCATGAAATATATGAAGAGATTTCACCTGGCCACGCTATCCTTATATTTACTTATCATGTCAAAGGGGACACCGTTAAACAATGTTGCTGTGCCCCCGATGCCTGCTTCCAGTGTAGGCACTTCCAGTAACTCTAACAGCAGTGTTCCCTCGTTGGATGGTAATCTACACTCCTATCAGTGGAACCGTCAACTTCAACAGCTAATGCAATACAATCCTGCAGCCCTGCATCAAGCTTTCATGATGTCACTCCAGCACAGACATTTTTCTACCCCCTCTAATAGCCTTAACTAAATAAAGTTTAAAAAACTCTGAAATTTTTCTACCACAAGCGACATCATTTCAACATCTACCGTTTGCTCAATCAATTACCTGAGCTTTCAGTAATACTGTGCAAACAGTTTCATGTGTTTGGAATCACAGAAAGTCGTCTCAACGACAAAATAACCGACTCTGAAATCTCTCTTAAGGGGTTTAAAGTAATTCGAATAGATGAAAATCAAAAATTAGAGACAGGTATTGCTGTATACATTTCCAATTCTCTCAACTGTTCCTGTCGAAGTGATCTCGAGTCAGTAGAGATAGAATGTGTTTGGTTAGAGGTGAAGCCAGTCAGCCAGCAATCGTTTCTCATTGGATACCTATATCGAAATCCTTGTGCTGGGTACATTTGGTATGACTGTTTCACTACAATGATGGATAGAGTGTTTACAGCAGGTAGAGAAGTCATGATATTAGGTGACTTTAACATAGATATTACTAAATCCAACCAGACATGGGACGATATCATTCTATCTTACAATTTCAAATAACTAATAAATCGTCCCACAAGGGTTACAGTCACCCCGTCAACTATAATTGATCATATATATGTTACTTGTCCAGTTAATATTATCGAATGTTCTGTTCCTGTTAGTTCAGTTAGTGACCATTACCCAGTATGTTGTACATGGTCAAAATTGGGTTCAAAACTCCTAAAAATAAACATTTAAGCATCAAATTTAAAAATTTTAAAGCTCTCAACCAAAACTTATTTTTAGACGACTTAAAAAATGCAGCCCTTGAACATGTTTACCAACTTCCTGATCCGGATGATGCACTAGCTTACTGGACAAAGACAGTCTACAATGTGTTTGATAAACACTTGCCAGTCAAAGAAGTTCGAGTCAAGAATCAACATAAATCCCCATGGGTCACTAGCGAAGTTCTCGAAATCATGAGAGAACGAGACACAGCACACAAAAATAAAGATTTTATCAATTACCGCAGACTAAGAAATAAAGTTAAATATGAAATTCGTAGGATAAAGAATGATCATTTCAAAAATTTGATTGTAGATAAATCAAATAACACAAATATATGGAAGACTATTAACTCGCTAACCAACAAGAAACACTCTTCAGAGTCGGCAATACTAAAGACTATAACATGCGAGGGTCTCAGTTGCTTCTTTCAATCAGAAATAGAGAATCTGAAGTCCTCAATACCAGACTCAGTATGTAATTTAAGTTCACTGTCGTCATTCTGTGAGGGGAAGTGCACTAGAAATAGTCCCCATGAGATTCCCTTGATGTCTGTTGCAGTAGTATATAAATATCTCTCAAATCTCAAAGCAACAAATTCAGAAGACCTAGATGGCATCAATAATAGGATTCTTCGGTGTGCTGCACCAATTATTAGTGAGTCTTTAACGTTCATATATAACCAGTGCCTGTCTAAAAACTACTTTCCATCTGCCTTTAAAGTTGCTAAAGTTTATCCTCTACTTAAACATGGCTCAACTGATAATAGCGTCTTGGGTAATTATAGACCTATTTCCTTACTATCGTTGCTATCAAAGCCATTAGAAAAAACACATACATAAAATAACATTACACCATTTAATTAACAGCGATCTAATAATTGACAGTCAATCTGGGTTTCGACCTAAATATTCTTGCCATAGTGCCCTTACAAAATTGACCGATAACTGGCATCTTTGTATCAACAATGGCAACATTTGTGGAGCAGTATTTGTAGACTTTAAAAAAGCCTTTGATATGGTAGATCATGATATTTTAATTAGAAAATTAAAGCAAATGAAGACTAGCACCAATATGGTGAACCTAATTACGTCATTTTTATCCTACAGACAACAAGTAGTGTCCTTCATTAACTGTCTATCAAGACCCACACAACTTAATATTGGTGTGCCTCGGGGTTCAATACTAGGTCCACTGCTTTTTCTTAGTCAAGAAAATCGTAGTGACTTAGAGAGCTCTTTACAAAACGAACTTGATAACCTTAGTAGATGGAGCAATGAAACCCGCATGTTAATCAACATCGACAAAACGAAATCCATGCTAATAACGACCAGACAAAAACTATAGACCCTAGCCATAACTGGGGCACCGCTAAAAGCTCCACGTTGACACGTTACCTATAGTTAATGTAAATGAACATAAAACATTAGGTCTTTTAATTGACATACATTTAAACTGGAGCTCTCATGTTCACGTCCTTACCAAGAGAATAGCACAAAAAATTTACCAACTTGCTAAAATTCAGCACTTCTTGGATGAAAGCACACGAAAAATATTCTATGCTTCCTATATCCAATCACCTCTCGATTATTGTTCCACAGTCTGGGATGGTTGCCCTAAATCTAATATGAAACGACTATGATCGCTTCAAAACCCCGCTATACACATAGTTACTGGCATAAAGCACGTTGAAAGTAATAACTTATACAGCCATCTAAGACTTCTACCACTTCGAAAGCATTTCCTTTTTAACAAAACCAAATTAGTGAATAAAATTATATCTGATAATACCGTAGAGTATCTTCTACCGTTAATTCAATCTAATGCAATGAACAGTAAGCGCTTACATTTATTAAAGGTTCGAAGCCTAGATCGGACTTATACAAAACATGTTTCGCGTATTTTGGTGCTCACTTGTGGAATAGCCTTCCACCAGATCTGAAAACTCCAATGAGTCCCTACACATTCAACCGAAAACTCTTTCAATACTCACTTCATACCGACTATATGCCTCCATAAGTCACCTACTGGTATAATTTTTTCACTATCATTCTTCACTGTTTGTGTGTGTGAGTAAGAGAGTAGTTGAGAGAGTGAGTGAGAAAGAGTGTGAGTGAGAGATTGAGTACGAGAGAGAGAGAGAGAGAGAGAGAGAGAGAGAGAGTATGCATGCCCGTGTGCCCGAGTGAGTGAAAAAGTGAGTGAGTGTGTCTTTGCACGTATGTGTGAGAGATTGAGTGAGAGAATGAGTGAATGTAAGAGAGAGAGGTTGTGTTGTGTGTCTGCTTGTCTGTGTGATAGAGAGAGAATGTGGGTGAGTGAGTGTGAGTTAGAGAGTCAGCGAATGAGTGAGTGAGTAAGGGAGCATGAGTGAGATGGTGCATGAGCCAGTGAATGAGTGAGAGAGAGTGAGTGTGTGTGTGTCTGTTTGCTTGTCTGTGTGTGCGAGTAAGAGAGTGAGTTAGTGAGATTTAGAGAGTGAATGTGTGTGTGTGAGAGAGAGAGAGAGAGAGTATGAGAGTGAGTGAAAAGTGGGAGAGTGAGTGAGAGATTGAGTGAGATTGAATATGTGAGTATGTGTATGTGTAAGAGAGGGTGAGAGTGAGCGCGTATATAAGCTAGAGAGAGAGAGAGAGAGAGAGAGAGAGAGAGTGAGTGAAATAGAGAGAGAATGAGACAATGAGAGAGTGTGACAGTGTGCGAGAAAGAAAAATATATATATATATATATATATATATATATATATATATATATATATATATATATATATATATATATATATATATATATATGTCTGGAGAGAGAGAGAGAGAGAGAGAGAGAGAGAGAGAGAGAGAGAGAGAGAGAGAGAGAGAGAGAGAGAGAGAGCTGAGCGCACGCATGTCACTATGCCATATTTATTTTTCTGTATCCTCATCTTTCATATTAGCATTTTTACTGTCACTTGAATTTAACAAGAATTGCTTATTTCATTATGTTTATGTCAATTCCAGGAATTATCTTACTGAATTGCACTACTATTTTTTTTTTTTTTTTTTTTTTTTTTTTAACGTTACACAATGTACAACATATTTTCATCACCATTTTACATATTTTCCATGTTTTCCTACGTTTCTCCAATTTTGAATGTTCTTTTGAGGATGCTCACAATAGTCGACAGTTTGTGCATGTGAAAAGTTCATGAGTTTATTCATATTAGTTTTAGTGATTATGTGAGGCAGCGTGTATGTGTGTGGATGGATGGGTGTGTATGTGTGTCTGTGTGTATATGTGTGTGTGTGTGTGTTTGTATGCGTGTATTGGATGTATGTATTTGCATGTTGTATGGGTGTATATGTGTGTACATGTGTCTATGTGTGTGTGTGTGTTTGTGTGTAACAAGCTACGTGGAGGGTCCCAAGTAACTATGTAACAATATTCAATATTATTCTATTGCCCTGACTTTGATAGGTTTTTGCTTGCCAACCCTCCTCCGTTCCCTGGACTCACTGTCACTCTGTCTTTCAACCTCGGGACCTAACCTCTAAGGTGTATTTCTGGCTGTCGCATAAATAACATGGCGATTGTCAGAATAACTTGAAAGTAATTTTATTAACCTAATCAAGAACAGCACAGGAAAACATCAAGGCAGATAAAACAGATAGTTCTAAACAGACACAACAAGGATAACGTTCAGGCACAGAGCCTCAGGTAGCTATCTTCACAGACCCAGCTTCATACACTGTCCGATCCGTCCACATACAGCTCACCGAGTGTGCAAGAATCTCCTTCCTTCCAGGTAATTGGTTGTACCTACAACAGCCTTCTGTAGAACCAAACTTCCAAGTTTCCATGGACCACTTTAGTTATCAAATGTTCTAGGGAAGTGCCATGGAATCACCTGGCCTAATGTCAGGTAGGAAATAATGTCCTGGAGAATAGTTCTCATATAATAATGGGTGTGTCTGAGTGATTGGCGGGGTCCAGCCAATAATACAAAAGGACTCAATCCAAACGTATCGAGATGACTGGTGATGTGTCAGTACAGCTGATGGTCATTCTTTCAAGGTCAGCAGTGGCTCTATCTCGTAGAGATCATATCCTTACAGCTGGCATGGCCCAAACCTTGCCATGGCATAGTCATAAACATACTTTCTGCGTAGAGCCCTGTCGAGACCTTCAGCTCTGTTCATACTTCCAAAAGAAGGACCCTGGAAAGGACAAACATTCGAGTGAGGGATCAAGCTGACCCAAGCACCACATATTAGTTATGCATTTCGGCTTACCAACACCAGTTTATAAGTGGCTGGCTTGGATGCGTCGGACATGTCAGGTAGCCCCTGGATTGGCTACGTCCTGGCTTGCATAGACCTCCAATCTGTAGACGTCCGGTCGGCTACCCGATGCACCCTGTTACATACACGAATCACTCTCCTCACTCATACCCTGCCTTTATTATTATTGGGCACATTCATTTCCCAGCTTCTCTCTCCCTCGCAAACCATGCCTTTCTCACAACCAAGATCTTGTGGTGTGGTGCGCCTAGTAATCTGTATGTTTCTCCCCGTTAACTACTAGTATAGTAGTGGGGTTGTATGGCATGCAGTGGAGTTCCCCATTCCCAGCAAGAATATGAAAGAAGATACTACCTCTTCTGGCTGCTGCTCTTGTCTGAGCTGTCGCCACAATGTACCGGCAGTGCCTCACCTAACACGTAGATTCAGAGGAATGCCGGTTCTCTCTATAAGATAACGAAGTTTATTTATAATCCCCACATCATCCTATCGACTAAAAGACGAAAGAGATAGCACCGTCTATCGGCTGCCAAGAACAAGCGATATCATTTGGTAACTATTTATTCTTCAGATTTGTTCCCTTGCCATGCCAAGATCAAGACGCGTAGCCAGATTTGCTAACGGTCACCCCCTTTCCAATATGGCAAGACTGCTGTTTCGCCATATCCTCTCAGTCGTTAAGACAATAGATATTTATAGGCCAAGTTTTGGCTGGACCAAAGAAACCCCAAGTTTACCTTTTCATTCCACCAGTAGGAAACCTTTAAAAATGTCTCAATCTTTAACTTGAACTCTTGACATTCGGCCGTGGATGGCGATCAGTAGAAACGGACATGAATCCTCCAGAAGCGGCACCAGTGCACATTTGGCGCAGGGCGCTCCATCGGGTCTACCCGAAAGAAAAGACCTATATCTACTTGCTCCATATAAAGATTGTGTTATGAAGGTAACCCCAAAGAACTATCTTTCATGATTGAGCGAACAAGAGAACTGAGAGCTTCCGAAAGCCGTTTCCCCCTGTTTTCCCAAAATCAAAGAAGGCATGAGGACATGAGCCACTGGCGTTTCGCCACATAGGCCCCATCTTAAGAAAGTCGAACCCTACGAACTTTCGACTACCAGAGGTTCTGTTCGAATGACCCCACCCTCACATTCAACCATAGGATGTCGTGATAGGAAATCGGCTCCCACATTCTCCCTTCCGGGGATGTATTCGACCGTGAACTGATACGGTTGTAGGAGCAATGACCATCTCATTAACCTCGCGTTCAGTTTCTTAGAAGTTGCCAAAAAGGTCAGAGGTTGATGGTCGGACTGCACTTTGAACGGTACTCCATACAGATAAGGTTGAAATTTCTGTACCGCCCACACTAGAGCCAGACATTCCCGTTCGACTGTGGAGTAATTCCGTTCGGCGGGTAACAGTTTTCTACTTGCATACGCCACCGGACATAGCACCGAAGCATCATCTCGCCCTTCCTGCAACAAAGTTGCCCCAATCCCTATGTTACTCGCGTCGGTTCTTAGAACAAACGTTTTCTCCAAATTTGGGAGTTGCAGGACTGGCCTATCCACCAAAGCCTGTTTCAGCCTCCCATAAGCTTCTTCACAGCTCGGGGTCCAGATTATAAGATCTGGCGATCCTTTCTTCAGAGTCTCGGTTAACGGCGCCGCAATTTCGTTGAACTTTGGAATAAATTTCTGGTAAAACCCACACAGAGACAAGAAAGACCTAACATCTTTTTTGGATTTAGGACGGGGTGCGAGACGGACCTTTTCAATATTCTTTTCTTCCGGTACCAGTCCCCCTGGGGTAATAGTATGTCCCAGAAATTCCAAGGATTGATAGCCAATCATGCATTTGGCTGGACGGGCGGTTAACCCTTCCTCTTTTAACCTTTTGAAGATCTGTCCCAAGGACCTCAGGTGATCACTCAGATTGTCAGACGCGATGAGAATATCATCCATAAACGAGACCACCGAGGGATCCTTTAAAGGGTCTAATAACATCTCATCATGCGAGTGAACACACTGGGCGCATTGCTCAGCCCAAATGGCATCACCTTGAATTCGTAATGCCCACTCGGAGTACTGAAGGCGAGCCAGGGCGAACCTCGGGTTTCACAGGGATCTGATAATATCCCCTGCTTAGATCAATTTTGAAAAATACTTTGCCTTATTTAGTCTGGCAAACAGTTGATTTGTGTTCGGTAACGGTTCAACTTGGAATGTCGTACATCTGTTTAAATGCCTGTAATCGATACATAGGCGGTGCTCCCCACTGGGCTTCCTCAACAAGACAACCCCGGCATTATAAGGAGAAGTCGAAGGAGTGATGATGTCATCGTCCAGAAGCTTCTGGATTTCCGCTTCCAGGGCCTTCTCTTTCGAAAAGGGCACTGGATATATTTTTTGGCGAACAGGGTCTTGGGTAGTCAGAGTCATATCAAACTCGACTAACCCTGTTCGCCCTGGCCGATCGGTAAGAATCTGCTGATGGGACTCCAACAAACGGATGACCCGGTCGGTTTCTTCAGCCGACAGATCAGGATTAATATGTACATCCCTATAGGTTTCCCCCGAGTGTAAAGGATACTCCCTATCCGCGTCTTCGCCCGATTCAGTTTCCATCGCGACCGCCATAGTCATAAGTGGGAGAGAGGTACCATCAGATCGTTCTTCATACCTTTTGAGGAGGTTAATGTGGAAGATTTTAGATTTCCCCCTGATCCGGATGGCATAGTTGGTTCGGGACACAACCCTTTCCACCGGGAAAGGTCCCTGCCAACCAATTTCGAGTTTATTGGAACCCACTGGAAGTAACAACAGAACAGGATCCCCCACTTTAAGAGACCTATCTTTTGTCCTTCTATTGTAGTAGGCCGCGTGTCTCTTTCTGGCTGCCCTTAGATTCTGAGCTGCCAAAGCCCAACCCGTCTGGAGTTTCTTCTTTAACTCTTCGACGTATTTATATGAGGATACAACGTCTTCGGAAGTTTCCTCCTCTGTCCAACATCTCAATAGGGCTTCTAAGGGACCCTTAATAGGTCTCTCTAATAGTAGAGTGGCTGGTGGCAACCCGGTCGACCCATGGGGAACCTCCCGATAGGCGAACAAGGCGGCTGAGATATACTCATCCCATCTGTCTGGTTTCTCTTGAGCCAGCTTCCGAAGCATGGTCATCAAGGTACCATTAAACCTCTCTACTTGCCCATTAGACTGAGGGTGGTACGGGCTTGTGTGAATGTGGTTAGTCTGGAAGATACGAAAGACTTCTTCCATCAGCTTACCACAGAACTGAGACCCATTGTCCGTTAGGATCTGGTTGGGAAATCCCAACCGAGTAAAGGTCTCCATCAGTGCATCAGCCACTCGCTTAGAGTCGATTGTGGCCAAAGGTATCGCCTCACCCCACATGGAACAGCAATCCACCATCGTGAGAATGTACTTATTCCTCTTCCTAGTCCGAGGAAGAGGACCAACAAGATCGATGGCAACTCTCTCGAAAGGAGAGTTCATAATGGGCATGTCACCCAAGACTACCGGAGCCGTCCAGTGTTTTGGTGCCACACGCTGACACTCTGGGCACGACTTGACGTACCTACGCACGTCTCCAGTCATCCCTGGCCAGTAGTAATGGCAGGAAATGCGCTGGAGAGTTGCCCCGACACCCATATGTCCACTGAAAGAAATGGTGTGTCCCATATGAAGAAGCTGTTCCCGATAAGCCTTAGGAACTACCAGCTGTCCATGCTGGCGTTCCTCCACTCCGGCTCTCCGGTACAGTAACCGATTCTTCATATAATACTGACCCCGTCTTGGTGGGTCAGAACTTTTTGGCAACTGGTTGAAGCAAGGTTGCAAAGTAGCATCCTGGCTTTGAGCAGCTCGTAACTCCCCAGGCAAGGGATTCACGATCAAGGCCGGCGTCTGCTCATCCTCCGATTGAGATCTGGTTTGCATCGCCCCTACGTACATGGGTTCGGTTGGAATCCCTAGAAAGACGTAGCGACAACCCAAGATCATTGGGAAGATAGGATCGAGCAGAACGGCTGCCTGTATAGTGCCGGTAACATATTTTGATTTGATGTCCACCTTCGCAATTGGAAGAGACATCGCTACCGCACTCTTTGTCGCCGTTTGAATCTCAATAGATTCCCCGGTTAGCTGCTCTGGGCTCACTAAGTGTGATGAAATTACAGCCTCAAACTGCAGACCTGTGTCATAGAGACACTCAACTGGTTGTCCGTTCACAAGTATCGTCTCGACTACTGGTGGTTTTTCTAAATCTTTGTTCTCAAGACCCCTCCCTTCTACCTCCTTGTTAGACCCTTCCCCGGTTTCTACAAGACAGGCAGCATAGTGAGAGTTTTTCTGTTTGCGCCGGCAATCGGCTGTATTGTGTATGGGAGATTTGCAGTAGGCGCACCACTTTTCACTCCACTTTCTTTTAGGAGTTCCAGGTGGACTCTTACCAGAGGGTTTCTTAATTGGAACTTTATCGAAAGGATCCTCCTTTTTAGTGTAGGTTGTTTTAGGGTTCTTCTTCTTTCCAGACCAAGTGTCTGGTGATCGGGGATTGGGTTGTGACAGTTCCCCATTATCTCCATGAGCTAGCACATACCTTTCCGCTAATGTATTTACCAAGTCTAACTTCTCTGCCCCATTTTCTAGCAAGAAAGTTTGCAATGGCTTCGGCATCATCCTTTTCATTTGGTCCACGACCACTAATTCTTCTAAACTTTCATAGTCGTTAGCAAAGCCAGCCAATGACATCCACTTCAAAAGGTAAGACTTCAGTCGAACACTGTAGGCTGCGAACATCTCCCCTGGTTCTCTATTCGACTTTCTGAACTGCTGTCGATAATTATGAGCTGTCATCTGGAACCTTTTCAATAATGCTTTCTCCAGAGCTTCATAGTCATTCTCCATACCAGGTGGCAACCTTGAGTAGACCTCGTACGCGGTCCCCCTCAGGCCCTGCGAGAGTTTCAACTTCCATTTCCCACGTTCCAGTCCCATAGCCAAAGCCATCGACTGGAATTTTTGAAGATACTGGTCGATCTTCTCTTTGTGTTCATCGAACGGGAGCAAAGGGAACTTCATTGCCTGATATGGACCGCCACCAGAAGTTGTTGAGTCCGGTAGAACTGTGCCTCCCACTGCACCCTCGCTTTCCTTGGCAGTCTTAGCTCTAAGCTCCAACTCCCTCATGCGGAACTCATGGTCTCTGACGGCCTGTTCTGCTTCCCTTTTCTTAGTTTCGCTCTCAGCTTCCATTTTCTTAGCTTCGCGGTCAGCTTCTATTTTCTTAGCTTCACGGTCAGCTTCTATTTTCTTAGCTTCACGCTCGATCTCAAATTTCCTAACTTCGCGCCCAGCCTGTCTGAAGTCTCTTTCAACTTCCTGAACATATTTTTGTAACTCTACACCATCGTAGCCCATCTCTCGACCTTTAGCCTGTACTTCTGCAACATTAAATTTCGCTGATGCCATCTTAACTCAGCGGGTAAATGTATACAATTCTATATCAAAACTTTATCGATCAAATAACAATTGGATAGTTTATACGACCACAACACGTCATATGTCGGTCAGTCTGTGTCAGGCAGAGTACAGACAATAGCCAGGCACGGTAGGCAGAACCTATTGATAGTAGACAAGGATATCTGTCCCCTATCACTATATCAGCCAGAACTCCACCAGGATTTCAAATATCCCGCGACGTGCCCCCAGAAATTGTAACAAGCTACGTGGAGGGTCCCAAGTAACTATGTAACAATATTCAATATTATTCTATTGCCCTGACTTTGATAGGTTTTTGCTTGCCAACCCTCCTCCGTTCCCTGGACTCACTGTCACTCTGTCTTTCAACCTCGGGACCTAACCTCTAAGGTGTATTTCTGGCTGTCGCATAAATAACATGGCGATTGTCAGAATAACTTGAAAGTAATTTTATTAACCTAATCAAGAACAGCACAGGAAAACATCAAGGCAGATAAAACAGATAGTTCTAAACAGACACAACAAGGATAACGTTCAGACACAGAGCCTCAGGTAGCTATCTTCACAGACCCAGCTTCATACACTGTCCGATCCGTCCACATACAGCTCACCGAGTGTGCAAGAATCTCCTTCCTTCCAGGTAATTGGTTGTACGTACAACAGCCTTCTGTAGAACCAAACTTCCAAGTTTCCATGGACCACTTTAGTTATCAAATGTTCTAGGGAAGTGCCATGGAATCACCTGGCCTAATGTCAGGTAGGAAATAATGTCCTGGAGAATAGTTCTCATATAATAATGGGTGTGTCTGAGTGATTGGCGGGGTCCAGCCAATAATACAAAAGGACTCAATCCAAACGTATCGAGATGACTGGTGATGTGTCAGTACAGCTGATGGTCATTCTTTCAAGGTCAGCAGTGGCTCTATCTCGTAGAGATCATATCCTTACAGCTGGCATGGCCCAAACCTTGCCATGGCATAGTCATAAACATACTTTCTGCGTAGAGCCCTGTCGAGACCTTCAGCTCTGTTCATACTTCCAAAAGAAGGACCCTGGAAAGGACAAACATTCGAGTGAGGGATCAAGCTGACTCAAGCACCACATATTAGTTATGCATTTCGGCTTACCAACACCAGTTTATAAGTGGCTGGCTTGGATGCGTCGGACATGTCAGGTAGCCCCTGGATTGGCTACGTCCTGGCTTGCATAGACCTCCAATCTGTAGACGTCCGGTCGGCTACCCGATGCACCCTGTTACATACACGAATCACTCTCCTCACTCATACCCTGCCTTTATTATTATTGGGCACATTCATTTCCCAGCTTCTCTCTCCCTCGCAAACCATGCCTTTCTCACAACCAAGATCTTGTGGTGTGGTGCGCCTAGTAATCTGTATGTTTCTCCCCGTTAACTACTAGTATAGTAGTGGGGTTGTATGGCATGCAGTGGAGTTCCCCATTCCCAGCAAGAATATGAAAGAAGATACTACCTCTTCTGGCTGCTGCTCTTGTCTGAGCTGTCGCCACAATGTACCGGCAGTGCCTCACCTAACACGTAGATTCAGAGGAATGCCGGTTCTCTCTATAAGATAACGAAGTTTATTTATAATCCCCACATCATCCTATCGACTAAAAGACGAAAGAGATAGCACCGTCTATCGGCTGCCAAGAACAAGCGATATCATTTGGTAACTATTTATTCTTCAGATTTGTTCCCTTGCCATGCCAAGATCAAGACGCGTAGCCAGATTTGCTAACGGTCACCCCCTTTCCAATATGGCAAGACTGCTGTTTCGCCATATCCTCTCAGTCGTTAAGACAATAGATATTTATAGGCCAAGTTTTGGCTGGACCAAAGAAACCCCAAGTTTACCTTTTCATTCCACCAGTAGGAAACCTTTAAAAATGTCTCAATCTTTAACTTGAACTCTTGACATTCGGCCGTGGATGGCGATCAGTAGAAACGGACATGAATCCTCCAGAAGCGGCACCAGTGCACATTTGGCGCAGGGCGCTCCATCGGGTCTACCCGAAAGAAAAGACCTATATCTACTTGCTCCATATAAAGATTGTGTTATGAAGGTAACCCCAAAGAACTATCTTTCATGATTGAGCGAACAAGAGAACTGAGAGCTTCCGAAAGCCGTTTCCCCCTGTTTTCCCAAAATCAAAGAAGGCATGAGGACATGAGCAACTGGCGTTTCGCCACATTGTGTATGTATGCCTGTACGTGTGTTTACATGTATGTGCCTGTGCACATGTGTCTATGTGCCTGTGTATGTGTGTATATTCGTGTATGTATGTGTATGCGTGTTTGTATGTGTCCATGCATGCAGTGTATGCTAGGGAATGTGTATTCGTGTCTTATGTGTGTATGAGTGTGTAAGTATGTGTGTATGGATGTGGATGTGTGTAGTTGTGTGTATGTTAATGGGTATATGTGTGTATTTGCGTGTGCATGTTCTGTGTGTATGCTCGTGTGTATATGCTTGAGTGTGTATACGTGCATGCATGCCGTGTTTGCGAGGGAGTATGTATTTGATAGCGTGAGGGTGTGTGTCTGTCCGTGTGTGAATGGTAGTGAAAGAGAATGAGATATAGAGTGATTGAAAAATGGAGAGAGTGAGTTAATGAGAGAAATAATGAGTGCGAATGAGAGAGACAGTAAGCGAACGAGAGAGAGAGAGAGAGAGAGAGAGAGAGAGAGAGAGAGAGAGAGAGAGAGAGAGAGAGAGAGGGAGAATGGATGTGTTAGTGTGTGTGTGTGTGCGTGCATGTGTATGTGTGTGTGTTTGTGAGAAGAGAGAGAGAGAGAGAGAGAGAGAGAGAGAGAGAGAGAGAGAGAGAGAGAGAGAGAGAGAGAGAGAGAGCGCACGCATGTCATGTTAATGTTATTCCGTATATTGTGTGCATTCTCATCTTCATATTATCATTCTGAATGCCACTTGATTTATCATGTATAATATGAGAGAGAGAGAGAGAGAGAGAGAGAGAGAGAGAGAGAGAGAGAGAGAGAGAGAGAGAGAGAGAGAGAGAGAGAGAGAGAGAGAGAGAGAAAGGTGAGCGCATGCATGTCATGTAATACGCCATTCCATATATTTTATGCATTCTCATCTTTCATATTTTCACTTTGTATGCCACTTGATGTTATGTAATACAAACACACGTACATTACTGTAGAGTGAGTGAGAGTGAGTTAGTGAATGAGAGAGAGAGAATGTGTATGTGTATGTGTGTGTGTAAGAGAGAGAGAGAGAGAGAGAGAGAGAGAGAGAGAGAGAGAGAGAGAGAGAGAGAGAGAGAGAGAGAGAGAGAGAGTTTAACTGCATCACTAATTTTTAATTTGCACAATGTATATGTACACTTTTTTCTCAATTTTGTTTTACAAATTTTTCTAGAATGCTAATGACAATCGTCAGTGCATGTGTGTGTAAACTGTGGGAGTTTGTTCATACTAGTTTCAGTGATTATGTGAGGCATCATGTATGTGTCTAGATGTTAGGATGTAAGTGTGGGTATGTATGAGGCATGCGTGTGTGTCTGGGGGATGTGTGTGTGGGGGATGTATGTGTGGAGGGGTTCTGGGTGAAGGGATGTGTGGTGGGTATGGGATGTGTGTGAGGGTGAAGGATGTTTGGGTGATAATTGGAAGTGTATGGGTGTTGGTGGGTGGGGGTTGTGTGGGTAGGGAATGTGTATGTGGGTGGGTAGGTGAGGGATTTGTGGGTGGATGGGTGTGTGGGAGATGTGCGTGGGTTGGGGATGAGTGTGTGATGGGTGTGGGGATATGTGGGGGATATGTATATGTGGGTGTGTGTGTGGGTGGGGTAATTGTGGGTGGGTGGAGGATGAATGTGTGGGTGGTGATAATATTTGTAGGTGGGGATGTGTGGGTGGGTGAGGACTCTGTGTGTGTGTGTGTGTGTGGGTGAGGGATGTGTGGGTGGGGATGTGTATGGGGGATGCGTGTGGGGATGCGTGTGGGGATGTGTGTGGGATGTGTGTGAGGGTGGGGATGTGTATATGGGTGGAGTGTTGTGTGGGAGGGGAGATGTGTGTGGCTGAGGGATGTGTGTTTGTGGGTAGATGGGTTAGGTGTGATTGGGTGTAGAATGTGCGGGTGGGTAAAAGATGTATGAGAGGGTGGGGTATGTGTGTTTGGCTGGGTGGATGGGGTGTGTGAGTGTGGGTGGGTAGATGGGAGATGTATGTGTTGATGGGTGGGTGGGGGATGTGTGGGTGTGAGTGGTTGAGGGATGAGTACGTGAGTGTGTAGATGTGTGTGGGAGTTGAGTGTATGGGTGGGAGATGTGTGTGGGTGGGAAGATGTGTTTGGGTGGGGGATGTGTATGTGTGGTTGGGGTGTGTGTGGGTGGGAGGTGTGTGTTTGTGGATGGGCAATGTGTGGTGGGTAGGGATTGTGTGTGGGTGATGTGTGTGTGGGGATTTTGTATATGGATGGGGTGATGTTTGTGTGTGAGTGTATGGGTGTGTGGGTGGATGTGTATGGTTAAGGTGTGTGTGGTTAAGGTATGTGTGATTGGGGGATGAGTGATTGGGGAGGGGTGAGTGGGTGGAGGATGTCTGGGTGAGTGAGTGTATGTAGGTTGGGGCATGGGGGATGTGTATGTATGGGCGCAGGATGTGTGGGTGGGTGGGGGAGATTGTGTGCGTGGGGGATTGTGAAAGTGGGGGATGTTTGGGTGGGTGATAGTTTTGTGTGTCGGCAGGTGAGTGATGTGTGAGTTGGCGGTGATATGTGTGTGTGGGTGTGGAGGGGGTGGGTGGGTGGTTCGCATGATGCGCACTCCGTCTTGTTCACTGCTGCACATCACAATTTCAAAACACACTTCTCACTAAAGGTTTGCACTAGAGAGAATTGGGACGCTAGGAATGCGGCGTCAACAGTATTAATAGTTGTGACACCCAATGATGGACAGATCATGTGGTCTAAGCCCGTTCTGTCCATTGGTTAACCTAGAATAATCGCGTCGCCCGCGAATTATTCTGGGTCCAGCGACGCTAAATTTCGGCACTTGCAGAGCGACCGGCCAAGCATCTAGATGTGTTTTAGGTCTCTGTAAGTCCCTCATCCTGATTCAGAAGGAAAGCTTCAGACGAAATTATGCCTGAGTTTGTTTATTTCTGAGTCAGGTAAAGCTTTAAGTATGAGAGTGTGTGTGTGTTTAAGTTCCGGCACGAATATATATATTTATTCTTCTATTGGAAGATAGAAACCAACTTTCAACCAGTCCCAAGATGGCTACTCTCTGCCAGCGCTGATGTAGATATCTGACGCCCTCTATCTTTCGTTTCCAGAAGAGTTGCTGTACAATCACTATGTCTGAAGCTGTGAAAAGAGGCTCAATTATGCCCAGACTGTTTCCTATTCTTGAGTCTAAATCCCACTGGCTTGCTGACTGCGTTCAGAGCAGGTTTAGTACAAGATAAACTATGATCTGGTGCTAGGTGTCGCCTTAGTTGCAATCCACAGCGAACCGCCAACACACGCGAATGGGAGAAGGAGGAATGAAAGACTCTACCTCTTATCTTATATGTTCGTGGCGTGAAGACAGAATGTGTGTGTAACTGTTTAGCATCCATGACTGGTCCAGCATTTATACTGCTGTGATTTATTCGAACAAGCACTCTGACGAACCACAGTCCAGCTAACAGACCAACACCGGCACTCAAGTAAACGAATAAAAGAAGAATGGTGTTAGATTGAGAGAATGAGTACAATGTGGTGTCTCATCTTTCTTTCACTCTGTATATATATATGTGTTATTGAATGAGAGGCAGTGTAAATCCTCATAAGGAACATTTCACATAGACCTCCACATTCATACCAATTATATGTTACTTATATTAACTTTAGAGTGAAATATTTAATGTATGTTTCTTTACATTATTACTTTGATGCAACATGTGGAATGTAGTTTACTGAACCCATCACCCTGTTTGACCAAGTAAGTAAAGGACATAATATGCTTTCATGCATAAGCACTTCTAAACTGTCAAGGGGAAATATCACCCCAGTGTCAGAAGAAGTAAGTAAAGGAAATGACAGAAGAGGTGAGAGGGTATAAACAGGAAAGTATCCAGGCAGACTAAAACAATGGTGGCAGCACTGATTGGTAACATGAGTTAATATGTATGAGAGGAACAATCATCCTATTCTGTTTCATTACTGTGTAGGGATCAGATATGCTGGGTACATCTCATCATTTACTCTCCATCATTCTTTTCTAGCCTTGTCCGTCACTGTGTCTGTGTCCTCTGTGAGAACATCAGCCAACAGGCCACTATGTACAAGTGCAGTAAAAGAAAGCTTGCCCAATATAATTGCTGATGTCTAATGCCTGTACAAGGAGACCCACTGTAGCTCTTAACTTGTAGGTACTTCCTGAATCTGCTACCTTCTGTACCTCATGTCTGTAAACCCTTTTCATTCTTGTCCACTGGAGAATTATCATCCTGTGGCTAGATATAAATGTGTTCACCATGTTTATCCACCTCAGGTGAGGATGACGGTGTTCGCAGATTGTCATGATCCAGAGGTGCAGAACATTGCCCAATAATGTACAATGGCTGTCAACCTAGAGCAGATCTGTTATATAAAGGTGCAACAGGAATATGTGGCCAGGACCAAGAATATTAAATGAGTCCCCACTGAACTGTGCCCAAACCGGATCTGTGTTTCATGATTGATCTGGTGAAGTGTAGAAACAGTTCTAAGATCATTAGGATCAAGTTTATACCTCAATGCAAATTACTTACAAATATGGCAGAAGTTTGGCAGCATTTCATCACTGCTATACTTTGATTTTACTCAGTGAAACTTTTCTTTTTTACTTGTGAGAACCATCAATAACTTTTCAGGAACAGAGAGTAGTCATGGACTCCTCTGATTCATACAGTGTGTAGAGACTGTTTAGACTATTTGTTTTACAAATCCTTGAGAAATGTTCCAGTACCATCTGGGGTATTTATTACAGAAACAAGAGCAGGCTAACTGATGGGAGGGCTTAGTGGCCAAATGACTGAAGTCATCTCTGAACATGAGAGTTCTTATTTCTAATGTTGAATATGAACATTATCTCAATGTCTTGATGTATTTCATATATGTCATAATGCATCACTGGTTACTTCCACAGGTTTTTTATTTTGATTAATAAACCAAAATTAACTGTTCCTGCATTTTTCTGTCAGTCCATTGTGGTGTGACAAAACTTTTCATTATTATCTATGTGTTTAGTTAATGTAACTACTCCACATAAGGGTAGTATCTGGAACTACAGGTGACTGGGTAAACTCTAATAGACAGCTAAATTCTGTCCTATTGTAATCTCCCAGGTTCCAGGTTACTCAGAAAAGGGAACTTTACATTTTATTAATTCCTGTGACCATTTCACCTAAAAGGGAAAATGATCATAGGTGGGGGACTCTCGAGCTAATTAAGTTTCTCTTTTCGGGAAGGAAGATTTTGGAGGGAAGAAATTAACTTTCCTGGGAAAACCCCTAGATTTCCAGAGCTATTATGGGTTACTTTGGCTTCCAAGAACCCATCCCCTCCAAATGAAATCAGTCCCATCCTCATAGCTGTACTTCATTGTGGGGTAAGTCAGAGTGGGTACTGCTTCCAACTCCCAACATGTCACATTTACTGTTAGGCTCGTCTCGGGGTAGAACTCGTGCTTTCTCGTAACCATACAACATTTATTGTTGGTACCACATAGTGGGTTAATTTTGTTCACACCACAATTGCTTGAAATATGTGAATATTTTCTTTCAGGTTTTTGAAGTGAAACAGAACTCTACATTTTTTGCGGAACTTTATTTACAATTTTAAGGACCGCATTTGCAAGGCCACTAGGTGGACTTTGTGTAATTCAAGATTCAGAACCACTGATTAGAGATCACTTTAGGTCTTATGTTACCAGGTGTAGATCAGTGGGGTAAATCAGAATCTTTATTGTCTAGTGAGGTTGACTTCGGGTGTTTGGTGTTTTTCTCTCAATAGTCGAAAACTCCAGATTTCGCTCTAGATTTTCCTGCAACATTACGTTGTTTGATTTGTTGTTTGTATTTCGCCATTGCATGCTTTGTACCGTTTCAGATACAGGGGTTTTCCTATCTGAATCAGACAGAGGCGACACTTAGTATTTTTTTCAAATATTTGGGAAAGATCTAAAATTTAGCATGGCGGAAACAGCTTTACTACGGAAACAGTATGTTGATGTAGGCAAATCATGTGGGTTAAAGGGTCCTGAGCTCGCGAAGTACGTCTCTGACGAATTCGATAGACATGAGCGTTTACAGGCTGAGATAACCCAGAAGGAAAAAGACAGAGAGGCTGAAATAATTCAGAAGGAAAAAGACAGAGAGGCTGAAATGATTCAGAAAGAGAGAGAAAGCCGGATAGCTTTAGAGTTGGAGGATAGGAAGCTGCAGGCTGAGATGGATAATAGAGAAAGGGAAAGACAACATCAGTTGGAGATTAGGCGCATGGATAATGAGTTGGAGAGGAGGAGACTGGAGAGTGGTGTTCCTACCACCCCCTCCATTTCCACACGCAGGCCAACTACAGATATACAGACAGAGGAAAACTACCATCACACTGGAGCGATGGCATTTCCTTTGGAACCATATAATGAGAACGCTGAAGGAATTGATCACTATCTTTCCAGGTTCGAACTTATGTGTTCTACATGTGGGCTTGATGAATCTAAATGGTCGGTGAAACTATCCCAGGGCCTGAGAACTACTGCTTTTGAAATTTTCTCTAGACTTAGTCCTGAGGAACGACAGGATTACGGTGTTCTCAAAAGAGCTTTACTAACTCGCTTCGAAGTCGATTCTGATAACTATAAAAGGAAATTCAGATCAGCTAAGAAGGAGCCTGGGGAAAGTTACGGCCAATGGGTTGAAAGATTAAAATCCTACCTGCACAAATGGGCAGAGATGGGAAAGTTTGAAGAAACATTTGAAGGACTCCGAGAGATGATATTGATTGACCAATTAAGGGATAAAATGTCATCAGAACTTCGGGCGTTCTTAACACAGAATGGAGCTGATAGACTTGAGGAAATTATTCTTTTGGCAGAGAGATGGGAGAAATCTCAAAAGGAGGTGGGAAGTAAGAGTCGGATGACCAAAGCTTCTCCTCCAGACAAATCACTCAAGACCAAAGAAAATGAACACACCAACCCAAATAAGAAGTTGAAGAAATCTGCGAACACCAGTCTAACTTATATTCAGGCGGCCAAGAAGAGTGGGAAGGACTACTGTACCAATTGCAGGAAGGTAGGACATCATACTAAAGATTGTCGGAAGAAACCTCCTACCCCTCACACAGTTGCATGTCTGACTCGCCGGAAGGAACGTAAGGTGAGCACTAGTGAAACGTCCAGTGTGACAACTCATGAAGACACCCACTCCAAAATTCCGGTAGTGGAATCCATCTTGCTAAATGGATACCCCGCCATTTGCTTATATGATACAGGTCTAAATTATGACTGCGTCGTAGCAACATCCTTAGTTCAGCCAGAACAGTTGACTGAGGAAATGGTGATGATACAGGGACCCTTGAAAAGTTCAGCCAAGATGTCACTACCTGTGGCTCGAGTACATATAGCTTCGCGTTATGTTACTGGAACAATCAAGGCAGCGGTGATGGAAAATCCCGTGTACCCAGTCCTCCTCGGTTGTCGTTACGTCTTTCTAGGAGAACCTATACAGCCTGTGATAGTCGCTGCTTTGACGACTAATTCTCAGACAGAAAAGACTCCAGCATCGTCGACTCCGACCAACCCTCGACCAGAGGATCTGAAGAAAGCACAGAGTGCTGACAGCACCTTGTTGCCATGCTTCAACAAACTGCCTAAAGCACATTCACCTCCACGTAGAGGCGACATGTATATGAAGGGTGGACTTCTATATCGCAAGGCAGGTAAAAGTGGACAAGAATATTCTCAATTAATTGTCCCGTCTACGTATCGTGCTCAACTATTGGATATGGGCCACAACTTATCTTTCAGTGGGCATATGGGAATAAATGCTACTATGCAAAGAATTTCCATGCACTATTTTTGGCCCGGAATGAATTCTGACATCACCAGATATGTCAAGTCATGCCCTGAATGCCAAAGAGTGACCCCAAGACATAGGACACCCCCTGTCCCGCTTGGTGAGATGCCCCTAACCGGATCTCCTTTCGAGAGAGTTGCCGTAGACATTATCGGACCACTCCCCAGGACGCGGAGGAAGAATCGATACATATTAACATTGGTGGACGTCTGTTCAATGTGGGCAGAAAGTATTCCAATGCCATCAAGTGACTCCAAGCACATTGCTGAAGCCTTACTTGAGATATTTACTCGGATTGGATTTCCCCTCAAAATCCTAACCGACAATGCATCACAGTTTCGCAGTAAACTCATGGAAGAAGTCTTTCGGCTATTTCATGCTCGCCATATCTATTCATCTCCCCATTTGCCTCAAACGAACGGGAGTGTAGAATGGTGGAACGGTACCCTCATCAGTATTCTGAGAAAGTTAGCTCATGAAAAACCAGAGGATTGGGACACATATATTCCTGCTGCATTATTCGCATACCGGGAAGTGCCTCATCACTCTACTGGGATTGCGCCCGCAACACTGTTGTTTGGGAGGCCAATCAAGGGACCCTTGGAAGTATTACTGAGAACATGGACTGATGATCATGCAGATGATACAGTTGTTACTGCATCTGTTTATGTTGCTGAGTTGAAGAAACGTCTACAACATGGTTGGAGACAAGCGAATGTGAATCTGCGTCAAGCTCGACGAAGAATGACTCGCAATTTCAACAAGAAGGCAAAAGATAGAGAGCTGACAGTGGGTGAAAAGGTGCTGCTACTACTTCCAACCAGTCAGAACAAGTTGCAAATTGGATGGAAAGGACCATTTGAGGTGACAGAGAAAATATCTCGTACTCACTACAAAATTTCTGTCAAAGGCAAGTTGAAAGTGTTTCACATAAACCTTTTGAAGAAATGGAATGAAAGGTCCGCAACCTCCGAAACTGCACACCTGATGGCTATGGCTGTTGCTACTGAAGTAGAACAAGGAATTACCATGGGAACAGAATGTACACTGCAAGCCAAAGAGACATTTCAGGATGTGGATATCAATCCCAACCTATCTCCAGATCAACAGAAGCAAATTCGAGATCTTATGGCAATATATGCAGAAATACTTACCGACAAACCAGGTCTTACTGATTTAGTGGAATTTGATATGAAGCTAACAGATGATACACCTGTGCGAGTCAAGACGTACCCAGTTCCTTATGCCAAGCAAAATACTTTGCAGGAAGAGATACAGCAGATGCTCTCATCAGGAATTATATCACAATCTGAATCTCCATACAGTGCTAGTGTGGTGTTGTTGAGAAAACCTAATGGTGAACACAGAATGTGCATCGATTATCGACAGCTCAACGCGATTACTGAATTCCAGGCAGAACCTCTACCTGACCAGAATCAGCTGTTCACTCGTCTCAACACAGCACAATACTTCACCAGGATTGATCTCAGTAAGGGATATTACCAAATTCCTGTGAAACGGGAAGTCAGACCGTGGTTAGCTTTCAGTACTCCTGGAGGACACTACGAGTTCAATGTTCTTCCATTTGGATTAAGTAACGCTCCAAGTGTATTTACACGCATGATGAGAAGATTACTTGACCCATTACATCATCCGGCCATCAGCCACTTCATGGATGATATTTTAGTTGCTACCGAAACATTTGAGGAGCATGTCGAAACATTGCATCTCTTGTTCAAGCGACTTAAGGAAACAGGTTTGACAGCAAGACCCAAGAAGTGTCAAATAGGATTTCAACAATTGGACTTCCTAGGCCATAAGGTATCTCAAGGCTTCATAACACCTCAAGAAGGAAATGTGGAGAAACTTCAGAGAGCACCTCGTCCAAGGACCAAAAAGGATGTTCGATCATTCGTCTCCTTATGTGGATTCTATCAAAGATACATCAAAGACTTCAACACACTGGCTGCACCCTTAACGGATCTTACCAAAAAGGGGAATCCAGAGAAAGTCATATGGTCAGCTGATTGTGAGAAGGCTTTTACAGCTCTCAAACAAGCTTTAACAGCCAAACCGATCCTACATCTACCCAACCTCGACCGCTCATTCGTGCTCCGCACAGATGCGAGTAATATTGGAATAGGGGCCACCTTACTCCAGAGGAAAGGAGATGATCACTCAGAGCTATTCCCTGTAGCTTATGCAAGCAGGAAACTGAATGCTTCTGAACGGAACTACTCGGTGATCGAGCGTGAGTGCCTTGGTCTAATCTGGGCTGTGGAAAAGTTTCAGGCATACCTGTATGGTAAACATTTTACAGTGCAATGTGATCACCAACCCTTGATGTTTCTGGCATCGTCACGGAATCTGAACGCAAGACTCATGCGATGGTCGCTGCTGTTGCAACCATACTCATTCCAAATCGAATACGTTCCTGGGAAAATGAACGTAGGCGCCGACTTCTTGAGTCGTTGTCCAGTTCCTGATGAACCATCAACTTCGGATGAAGTGGAAAACCAACAAGAGGGATCACAAAAGGAACCGTGTCAGCTGTGAACGACTGAGACGATAGTTCTCCACAGAGATCAATCTGGAGGGGGGCTCTGTCGCATGATGCGCACTCCGTCTTGTTCACTGCTGCACATCACAATTTCAAAACACACTTCTCACTAAAGGTTTGCACTAGAGAGAATTGGGACGCTAGGAATGCGGCGTCAACAGTATTAATAGCTGTGACACCCAATGATGGACAGATCATGTGGTCTAAGCCCGTTCTGTCCATTGGTTAACCTAGAATAATCGCGTCGCCCGCGAATTATTCTGGGTCCAGCGACGCTAAATTTCGGCACTTGCAGAGCGACCGGCCAAGCATCTAGATGTGTTTTAGGTCTCTGTAAGTCCCTCATCCTGATTCAGAAGGAAAGCTTCAGACGAAATTATGCCTGAGTTTGTTTATTTCTGAGTCAGGTAAAGCTTTAAGTATGAGAGTGTGTGTGTGTTTAAGTTCCGGCACGAATATATATATTTATTCTTCTATTGGAAGATAGAAACCAACTTTCAACCAGTCCCAAGATGGCTACTCTCTGCCAGCGCTGATGTAGATATCTGACGCCCTCTATCTTTCGTTTCCAGAAGAGTTGCTGTACAATCACTATGTCTGAAGCTGTGAAAAGAGGCTCAATTATGCCCAGACTGTTTCCTATTCTTGAGTCTAAATCCCACTGGCTTGCTGACTGCGTTCAGAGCAGGTTTAGTACAAGATAAACTATGATCTGGTGCTAGGTGTCGCCTTAGTTGCAATCCACAGCGAACCGCCAACACACGCGAATGGGAGAAGGAGGAATGAAAGACTCTACCACTTATCTTATATGTTCGTGGCGTGAAGACAGAATGTGTGTGTAACTGTTTAGCATCCATGACTGGTCCAGCATTTATACTGCTGTGATTTATTCGAACAAGCATTTAGCACTCTGACGAACCACAGTCCAGCTAACAGACCAACACCGGCACTCAAGTAAACGAAGAAAAGAAGAATGGTGTTAGATTGAGAGAATGAGTACAATGTGGTGTCTCATCTTTCTTTCACTCTGTATATATATGTGTTATTGAATGAGAGGCAGTGTAAATCCTCATAAGGAACATTTCACATAGACCTCCACATTCATACCAATTATATGTTACTTATATTAACTTTAGAGTGAAATATTTAATGTATGTTTCTTTACATTATTACTTTGATGCAACATGTGGAATGTAGTTTACTGAACCCATCACCCTGTTTGACCAAGTAAGTAAAGGACATAATATGCTTTCATGCATAAGCACTTCTAAACTGTCAAGGGGAAATATCACCCCAGTGTCAGAAGAAGTAAGTAAAGGAAATGACAGAAGAGGTGAGAGGGTATAAACAGGAAAGTATCCAGGCAGACTAAAACAATGGTGGCAGCACTGATTGGTAACATGAGTTAATATGTATGAGAGGAACAATCATCCTATTCTGTTTCATTACTGTGTAGGGATCAGATATGCTGGGTACATCTCATCATTTACTCTCCATCATTCTTTTCTAGCCTTGTCCGTCACTGTGTCTGTGTCCTCTGTGAGAACATCAGCCAACAGGCCACTATGTACAAGTGCAGTAAAAGAAAGCTTGCCCAATATAATTGCTGATGTCTAATGCCAGTACAAGGAGACCCACTGTAGCTCTTAACTTGTAGGTACTTCCTGAATCTGCTACCTTCTGTACCTCATGTCTGTAAACCCTTTTCATTCTTGTCCACTGGAGAATTATCATCCTGTGGCTAGATATAAATGTGTTCACCATGTTTATCCACCTCAGGTGAGGATGACGGTGTTCGCAGATTGTCATGATCCAGAGGTGCAGAACATTGCCCAATAATGTACAATGGCTGTCAACCTAGAGCAGATCTGTTATATAAAGGTGCAACAGGAATATGTGGCCAGGACCAAGAATATTAAATGAGTCCCCACTGAACTGTGCCCAAACCGGATCTGTGTTTCATGATTGATCTGGTGAAGTGTAGAAACAGTTCTAAGATCATTAGGATCAAGTTTATACCTCAATGCAAATTACTTACAAATATGGCAGAAGTTTGGCAGCATTTCATCACTGCTATACTTTGATTTTACTCAGTGAAACTTTTCTTTTTACTTGTGAGAACCATCAATAACTTTTCAGGAACAGAGAGTAGTCATGGACTCCTCTGATTCATACAGTGTGTAGAGACTGTTTAGACTATTTGTTTTACAAATCCTTGAGAAATGTTCCAGTACCATCTGGGGTATTTATTACAGAAACAAGAGCAGGCTAACTGATGGGAGGGCTTAGTGGCCAAATGACTGAAGTCATCTCTGAACATGAGAGTTCTTATTTCTAATGTTGAATATGAACATTATCTCAATGTCTTGATGTATTTCATATATGTCATAATGCATCACTGGTTACTTCCACAGGTTTTTTATTTTGATTAATAAACCAAAATTAACTGTTCCTGCATTTTTCTGTCAGTCCATTGTGGTGTGACAAAACTTTTCATTATTATCTATGTGTTTAGTTAATGTAACTACTCCACATAAGGGTAGTATCTGGAACTACAGGTGACTGGGTAAACTCTAATAGACAGCTAAATTCTGTCCTATTGTAATCTCCCAGGTTCCAGGTTACTCAGAAAAGGGAACTTTACATTTTATTAATTCCTGTGACCATTTCACCTAAAAGGGAAAATGATCATAGGTGGGGGACTCTCGAGCTAATTAAGTTTCTCTTTTCGGGAAGGAAGATTTTGGAGGGAAGAAATTAACTTTCCTGGGAAAACCCCTAGATTTCCAGAGCTATTATGGGTTACTTTGGCTTCCAAGAACCCATCCCCTCCAAATGAAATCAGTCCCATCCTCATAGCTGTACTTCATTGTGGGGTAAGTCAGAGTGGGTACTGCTTCCAACTCCCAACATGTCACAGTGGGTGATAGTTTTGTGTGTCGGCAGGTGAGTGATGTGTGAGTTGGCGGTGATATGTGTGTGTGGGTGTGGAGGGGGGGGGGGTGGGTGGGTGGTTCGGAGATGTGTGTTTGACTGGGTGGTTGGGGATCTGTGCGTGTGTGGTGGAGGATATGTGTGTGCGTGAGTGTTGATGGGCTATGGGATGCGTGGAGGATGTGTGCGCGGGTGGGGAATGTGGGGGTGGGCGATGGGTGGGCTGGTGCATGTATGTGTGCCTGGGGGTGTGAGTTGGTGGGGGACTGTGTGTTTGAAGGGCTGTGTGTGTATGGGGGATGTGTGGTGGGTGGGAGATGTGTGTATGTTTGAGGAGATTGTGTAGGTGAGGGGAGTGTGTGTGGGTGTGGGATGTGTGGGTGGGAGATGGGTGGATGGGCGGGGGAATGTATGTGTGCCTGGAGGTGTGTGTGTGTGGCTGGGTGGGGGATGTGGGGGGTGGATGGGGGATGGGTGGATGGGGGATGGGTGGATGGGGGATGGGTGGATGGGGGATGGGTGGATGGTTGGGGTATGTGTCTCATAACATGGTAAAATGCATTGTTTATGATCACAACATTCATTTGACTATGTTTCTTTCCTGTGTGAATGTATTATGCATTATTGATGAACGAAAGATGCGTGATTGGAAGGGCCAAATGTAAGACCGGCCTGCGTGCCTAATTTGTTACCCTTTGAAAATAAAGTCAGTTCGTTCGTTCGTTCGTTCGTTTGTTCTCTGCCTTCTCCCTGTCGTTTTCTTGTCAATCTTGCCAGTTGTAACAAGTTTATTTCTTCTCATAATATACCCAAACAATGTCGACTGTCTACGTTTAATTTCTCTAATCAGTTGACGGTTTTCATTTGCTTCTTGTAGGATTTTCTCATCGCTTTTTATGTCTGTTCATGGTATTCTTTGTATTTTCCCCCAGAGACCACATTTCCACTGTCATTAGATGTGTTTGAGCTTGTCTGCTCATTATTACACATAGTACACATTATATGTGTTATTATTATTATTATTATCATTATTATTATTATTATTATTATTATTATTATTATTATTATTATTATTATTATTATTATTTTAAACTTATAAATGTTGTCTCCTGGAAACAGATTGTTGTGGGTAACGCCTGCATGGATTTATCCTGACAGCATCATCTAGAGATAATCAGACATTGTCTTACCAAGACAACAGTGGTAAGAATCAGGCAATTTACCAGCTGACCTTGCTCCACAAACAACACACAGATATCCCGTGTCAGCATTGAAGCAACGTACAAGGATCCTGCAGTGAACAAGCCTATCCTTACTTTGTGTGAGGTGGAAATATATGGCGGTATGTATCCTGTGTTCTACCACTTTGAAATGTTAGCATGTACGAGTATGTATCCACCTCTGACGCCAAAGAACTCGGAACATGCTCATACTTGCAGCATGTCCCTCGGGAAGTACTGAAAGTTTACGAAGACGTATAGTTCTTGTGGCCAGCTGGTTAGGCATACATATGCTTCTTCCTTCTATACAATCATTCAAGCTGATTCCGACTTGGATTCCTCATTCCATCAGTAGTAGCCTCATGACGTAATCTTCTTGGTTGCCTCGTGCAACAGGCGATCTTTCTCCAAAGTATCGCGTCTTCGTGGCTGAATCTCAGAGTTGCCGTTGGAGGAGCACTGGAGGCCAGCCAGTAGGCCCTTTCCTTTCTTTATGCACCATCGAGACTCTGACATTAACGTCACTGCAGCTCTTGTAGGCCTGATGATATAGCCAACACTAAACACAAGAGACGAGACAGAAAGTACCCAACACTAAACACAAGAGATGAGATAGAAAGTACTCAATACTAAACACAAGAGATGAGATAGAAAGTAGCCGACACTAAACACAAGAGATGAGATAGAAAGTAGCCAACACTAAACACAAGAGATGAGATAGAAAGTACCCAATACTAAACACAAGAGATGAGATAGAAAGTAGCCAACACTAAACACAAGAGATGAGATAGAAAGTACCTAACACTAAACACAAGAGATGAGATAGAAAGTACCCAACACTAAACACAAGAGATGAGATAGAAAGTAGTCGACACTAAATACAAGACATGAGATAGAAAGTACCCGACACTAAACACAAGACATGAGATAGAAAGTACCCGACACTAAACACAAGAGATGAGATAGAAAGTACTCGACATTAAACACAAGACATGAGATAGAAAGTACCCGACACTAAACACAAAACATGAGATAGAGAGTACCCGACACTAAACACAAGAGATGAGATAGAAAGTAGCTGACACTAAACACAGTCAGTTTTCAATGTGCAAAAATCATATTTAGTGTTTCCTTTTAAATACTCGACTGTCTTCATCTTTACCCTCAATGTGCGTGTAATTAATCTGTGATCATTGAAACAGTTTGCATTGGGGACTTCTTTTGCGATTGTTAACACATTTCGAAATCGTCTGCTAATCAGGATGTAATCTGTCTGGTTTCTACTCTTGATATCTGGACACAATCTTCTAGGATGTTGTTTAAACCAGGTGTTTCCTACAATCATTTCCTGCTCTTTTACCAATTGTACAAGTTTTTATCCTCTTTCGTTTCGCTCTCCCAAACCATGGCTGTCTACACTGCATCCATCGCCTTAATTTCCTACTGTTGCATTGAAGTCACCCAATATGATATTAATTTCTGATTTTTTTTTTTTTTAAACATTTCTTCAAAATACACCCCATGTCATTATACAATTCCCTCTATACTATCTTCACTGCGTTCACTTGTTGGAGTATATATTTAAATAGCGTTTATGTTAAAAGGTCTGCCGATTAATTTTACTAATAGGACCCTGTCAGAAACAGCCCAATATCCTTTAATAGAATTTGATGTGTGCCGACCCAATATAATGGCTACACCACTTTACCGTTCTCATCCAGAAAACATAATCTAACAATCCTCTCCTGTCTTGATTCCTGCTCCTTTCCATGTAGTCTCGCACATTCCTAATATATTAATCGTCTCTCTTTCCATTTCTTGTGTGATGTTATCTAATGTTCCATCCTCGCTTAACGTACGCACATTCCATGCTGCTAAATTCAGTGCCCCTATCCTTTTCTTGTGATGATCTGCATCTAGGCGTAAGATGGTAAACTAGGCAACTTTAAGGAAGGTAGTTTGCCATTGCTTTCTTTCCTGGCAGTGACCATACTGGCAGGGGACCGCAGCCATTGTCTCGTTAAAGAGATCTTCTGCCTACTGTCATGGTCCTACTGGTACCTATTTATCAACAGAATGGACCAGGACAGTTAAAGTAACTCTGTCACACGTAAAGAACACACGGAATCATTCACTCTGCGTTTCACCTTGGAGCGTTTAACACACACACACACACACACACACACACACACACACACACACACACACACACACACACACACACACACACACACACACACACACACACACACACACACACAAAACACACACACACACACACACACACACACACACATATATATATATATATATCCATCCATTGGCACCTTGCCGTCTTGACAGACGATAGTTTGTGCTCTAAAAAGGCATAATAACTTTTAACTATGGCGGTAGCGAGTGTGACTGATAAGGCCAATTTGCGCTGTAAATGTCCGTTCACAGTGGGTGCATGTGAACACGTGGTCATTTCCACCATCATGCACCATCTTACGTCTCAAACGCTTGGTGTGTGACTTTTCTGCAATAATTTTCTCCTTTGACTTTATTCCATTTCTGATATTTGCCCTCCACGCAACACGTTCAGCGGCGACTTGCTCCCAATGTGCATTATCAATGCCTGTATCAATCATGTCCCGCTTACACACATCTTTGTATCGTAGTAGAGGCCGACCCTGAGATCTCTTACCCATCTGTAATTCACCAAAAAAGATATCCTTTGGTATTCTACCATCATCCATCCTCCTAAGATGTCCTATCCATCCTCTAAGTCTACGAAGACTGAGCATGGAATAAACTGTCACACAACCTGATCTTTCCAATACTTCAGTATTTGTGATTTTGTCTTGCCACTTAATACCAAGAATTCTTCGCAGACACCGCATATGAAAGCTGTTTAAATTGTTCTCTTGGTGTGAGTAAGTTGTCCAGGTTTCACTGCCATAGAGAAGAGTACTAAGGACACAGGCATGATAGACAAGGACTTTTGTTTTGGCAGTAAGCTTCCTGTTCTCCCAGACTCTTTTTCTTAACCTGTTCATTGTTGTTGCTGCCTTACCAATCCGGATGTTGATTTCCTGATCTAGGGATAATTTGCTATTTACCACTGATCCTAGATATGTAAAATGGTCTACTATCTCTAGTTCGGCGTCGTCAATAAAGATTGATGGTACCACCATGTGCACCTTGTGACATAATCTGTGTCTTCTTTTGCTAATTGTTAAACCAAATTCAGAACAAGCATTGGAGAATGCAGATAGTAGACATTGCAATTCTTCCTCAGAGTGGGTATATATATATATATATATATATATATATATATATATATATATATATATATATATATATATATATATATATAAAGGCGATGTGTGTATGTATGTATGTATGTGGGTCCGTTCTTTATGCGTTCGCGAACGGTCCATCCAATTGAGATGAAATTTTCTACACGTCTTCTCCTCATTCCAGTGCAACCAACTGTCATAGTTTTTTAAGTGTACTATCAGCTATTACCTTACTAAAATTTAATTTTGTAATTACATAACTGAACATAAAAAAATATAAAACAAGGAACATAACTTTTAGTAACATTGTTATATCTTAAGTTAAGTCCCCTGGCTATAGATAGATAGATAGATACATAGATAGGTAGATAGATAGATAGATAGATAGATAGATACATAGATAGATAGATAAAAAGATAGATAGATAGATAGATAGATAGATATATAGATAGATAGATAGATAGAAAGCTAGATAGATAGATAGATAGATAGATAGATAGATAGATAGATAGATAGATAGATAGATAGATAGATAGATAGACAGATAGATAGACAGACAGATCCCCGCCAGGGCCTGGGTGAAGCCGAGTCGGGTCAGACAGACAGACAGATAGACAGACAGACAGACAGACAGATAGACAGACAGATAGACAGACAGATCCCCGCCAGGGACTGGGCGAAGCCGGGCCGGGTCAGACAGACAGACAGTCGGGAACGGGAACTTATATGACTACTTATATGAATTAAATGAGATGCTCCCCATTAGGGTCTGGGCGAAGCCGGGCCGGGTCAGACAGACAGACAGACAGACAGACAGATAGTCGGGAACGGTTGCTTATATGACTACTTATATGAATTCAATGAGATGCTCCCCACCAGGGACTGTGTGAAGCCGGGCCGGTCAGACAGACAGACAGACAGACAGATAGACAGACAGACAGACAGACTGATAGGCGGGAACGGGAACTGGATCTTATATGACTACTTATATGAATTAAATGAGATGCTCCCCACCAGGAGCTGGGCGAAGCCGGGCCGGGTCAGATAGACAAACAAGCAGACAGACAGACAGACAGATAGATAGATAGATCCCCGCCAGGACTGGGCGAAGCCGGGCCGGGTCATCTAGTGTATATATATATGATAGAGAATGTACCAGCAAATACTACTGTGTGAGACAAAGCATGATGGGATTGAATGCAAGTGGGTATGCCAGCTGAGCGCTATGGCGAGACTGTGCAATAGTGCAAGTAGTTGTACATAAATACTTGTGTGTATATATTTATATTATGCGATATTGGCCGTCCCGACAAGTGTGTATTAAGTCGGCTCGGCATTGTATACATTGAACAAATCACCGTGGGATCTTTGTGACGTTGCATCATTATATATATATATATATATATATATATAGCGCTCAGCTGGCATACCCACTTGCATTCAATCCCATCATGCTATGTCTCACACAGTAGTATTCGCTGGTACATTCTCTATCATACAAATATAACAATCTCAATCTCTTTCCCTCGTCTAGGTCTGCCCTCGTCGCTAGTCTCACACCGTCTGCTGAATTCTTGGTCCGGTCCGTTGCATCACGAGTTCTCACGTCCCGTGATTCCTGTCTTCCTAGTGTTGGCCCGTCTGTCTCGGGTCTGTGCTTAGTTACAGGCTCACCTGTCCTTGACCATTTTCAGTATCCGTCAGCAGTCGTGACTATTCTCAGTACGTCTTACTGCCTGTCCTACACTGCAGTCCCCGTTGACCGCTGTCTTTCCTCTATACTGTCCTGTCAGTACTGTCCTTCTATACTTGAGTCTCTGACACCTACCGTCGCTAAACTTGAGACCATAACCAGCAACTATCTGTCGGCTGCCCTCAAAATTTCATCCACCACCTGCCTTCCGTTGTTTCTTGTGAACAACTTCCGAAAACGAATACGAATACCAACACATTTTTTCCGCGTTTCCATCCTGTTTCAGGATATTGCGGTCAACATCAACATCTTTTAGCTGTATGTTGATTCTTAGGCTAGATTAAGCTCATCAGCACGCCACGACTTTCTGAGCGACCGGCTCCATACTCTCATAAGTCACTGGTGCGACTCGAACCGCTTCCAATTCTCTTGCGCTCACGTCAACCACGAGAGTATTCGGGATTACGGAGAAAGCTGCTAACCCCAACGGCCAGGGAGCCGGCGAATAACAACACATCCTTTACAGAAAAAACAAAAAACGTCCTCTGAAGAAAACGCCACGAAGTCGTCACCATTATACCGGAAATTTACACAACACTAAACACAACTGATAACAAGTACCCTACACTAAACACAAGAGATGAAAAGTACCCAATATCAAACATAAGAGATGAAATATACCGAAACTAAACATAAAATATGAGATAGAAAGTACCCATTACTAAACACAATAGATGAAAAGTACCCAACATAAATCACAAAAGAAGAAAAGTACTCAACACTAAACACGCGAGATGGAATAGAAAGTACACAACACTAAACACAAGAGATAAAAAGTATCTAACAATATACATAAGATAAGAAAAGTACCCAACACTAAATACAAGAGATGAGATAGAAAGTACCCAACAGTAAACGCAAAAGATGAGATAGAAAGTATCCAACACTAAACACAAGAGATGAGATAGAAAGTAACCAGCAACAATCAAAAGAGATGAAAAGTACACAACACTAAACACAAGAGATAGAAAGTACCCAAAATGAAAAACTAATATCTTTCACTGAAAATACCGAAGGGCAAGATTCAGGACAAGTAAAATATAAAACATCTAAGAAACATGGCCATACGCAGACATATACAAGAAACATCGCCATCACACAGACATACAAGAAACAGTTACATCACACAGACATACAAGAAACAACTACATCACACAGACATAAAAGAAACAGTTACATCACACAGACACACAAGAAACAACTACATCACATAAACATACAAGAAACAACTACATCACATAGACATACAAGAAACATCGCCATCACACAGACATTCAAAAAACATCGCCATCACACAGACATACAAGAAACATCGCCATCACACAGACATACAAGAAACATCGCCATCACACAGACATACAAGAAACATCGCCATCACACAGACATACAAGAAACATCGCCATCACACAGACAAACAAGAAACAACTACATCACATAGACATACAAGAGACCTCGCCATCACACAGACATACAAGAAACAACTACATCACACAGACATACAAGAAACAACTATATCACACAGACATACAAGAAACAGTTACATCACACAGACATACAAGAAACATCGCCATCACACAGATATACAAGAAACATCGCCATCACACAGACATACAAGAAACATCGCCATCACACAGACATACAAGAAACATCGCTATCACACAGATATACAAGAAACATCGCCATCACACAGACATACAAGAGACGTCGCCATCACACAGACATACAAGAGACGTCGCCATCACACAGACATTCAAGAAACAGTTACATCACACAGACATACAAGAAACATCGCCATCACACAGACATACAAGAGACGTCGCCATCAAACAGACATACAAGAAACAACTACATCACAAAGACATACAAGAAACAACTACATCACACAGACACACAAGAAACAACTACATCACACAGACATACAAGAAACAACTATATCACACAGACATACAAGAAACAACTACATCATACAGACATACAAGAAACAACTACATCACACAGACACACAAGAAACAACTACATCGCACAGACATACAAGAAACAACTACATCACACAGACACACAAGAAACAACGACATCACACAGACATACAAGAAACAGTTACATCACACAGACATACAAGAAACATCGCCATCACAAGACATACAAGACACGTCGCCATCATACAGACATACAAGAAACATCGCCATCACACAGACATACAAGAAACATCGCCATCACACAGATATGCAAGAAAAAACTACATCACACAGACATACAAGCAACAGTTACATCACACAGACATACAAGAAACATCGCCATCACACAGATAAACAAGAAATAACCATGTCACACTGATGTAAAAAAAAAAAAGAACAAATACACCACACAGATATACTAATAACAACTACACCACACAGACATACTAATAACAACTACATCACACAGACATACAAGAAACAACTACATCACACAGACATACAAGAAACAACTACATCACACAGACATACAAGAGACATCGCCATCACACAGACATACAAGAAACATCGCTATCACACAGATATACAAGAAACATCGCCATCACACAGACATACTAGAAACAACTACATCACACAGACATACAAGAAATATCGCCATCACACAGACATACAAGAGACGTTGCCATCACACAGACATACAAGAGACGTCGCCATCACACGACATTCAAGAAACAGTTACATCACACAGACATACAAGAAACATCGCCATTACACAGACATACAAGAGACGTCGCCATCATACAGACATACAAGAAACAACTACATCACAAAGACATACAAGAAACAACTACATCATACAGACATACAAGAAACAACTATATCACACAGACATACAAGAAACAACTACATCATACAGACATACAAGAAACAACTACATCACACAGACACACAAGAAACAACTACATCGCACAGACATACAAGAAACAACTACATCACACAGACACACAAGAAACAACGACATCACACAGACACACAAGAAACATCGCCATCACACAGACATACAAGAAACATCGCCATCACACAGACATACAAGAAACATCGCCATCACACAGTCATACAAGTACCAGTTACATCACACATACATACAAGATACGTCGCCATCACACAGACATACAAGACACGTCGCCATCACACAGACATACAAGACACGTCGCCATCATACAGACATACAAGAAACATCGCCATCACACAGACATACAAGAAACATCGCCATCACACAGTCATACAAGTACCAGTTACATCACACAGACATACAAGACACGTCGCCATCACACAGACATACAAGACACGTCGCCATCATACAGACATACAAGAAACATCGCCATCACACAGACATACAAGAAACATCGCCATCACACAGACATACAAGAAACATCGCCATCACACAGACATACAAGAAACATCGCCATCACACAGATATACAAGAAAATACTACATCACACAGACATACAAGCTACAGTTACATCACACAGACATACAAGAAACATCGCCATCACACAGTCATACAAGTACCAGTTACATCACACATACATACAAGAGACGTCGCCATCACACAGACATTCAAGAAACAGTTACATCACACAGACATACAAGAAACATCGCCATCACACAGATAAACAAGAAATAACCATGTCACACTGATGTAAAAAAAAAGAACAAATACACCACACAGATATACTAATAACAACTGCACCACACAGACATACTAATAACAACTACACCACACAGACATACTAATAACAACTACACCACACAGTCATACAGGAAACAATTATATCGTTCAGACATACAAGAAACAATTACATCACACAGACATACAAGAAACATCTCCATCACAAAGATAAACACGAAATAACTATACCACACTGACGTAAAACAAAAGAACAACTACACCACACATACATACTAATAACAACTACACCACACAGACATACTAATAACAACTACACGACACAGACATACAGGAAACAATTATATCGTTCAGACATACAAGATACAACTACACCACACAGACATACAAGAAAGAACATCACACAGTCATACACGAAACGAAAACATCACACAGACATACAAGAAAGAAAAACATCACACAGACGTACAATAAACAACGGAACCACACCTATCCACGGATTGACAAAACCCAAATATGATAATGACAACGTTCGTGACAAATGTGTTTAACATGTGTAAAAAATAAAGAACAAAGCCAGGAGTAGGGCAGATTTATGAAATACAGTTACAGAAAACTTAGATCTGTCCGGCGACAAACCTTCATCAGGAAATAGCAACATAGAAACATAACAACATATGAGACATCGTATAAAGCGCAGAGATGACACTACAGTGACTGCATTAAAACATAGTCAATCAATCAATCAATCAATCAATCAGGTGCCGTCTAACAATGAGGGTTGGCTGCAATGGATCTTCAACATTGTCTGTCTCTCGCCTTGACTGTACATTCTGTCAGGCTCCATCTCTTGATGTAATCTTCTCACTTGT
>JACEFZ010012185.1:0-22500 GCA_014155875.1 Cepaea nemoralis
CCCCTAAAAAAAATAAATAATAGAGATACGGACACATAAACATACATTAGATGACACACTTGACAACAGAGAAATTAAATAATACTGATACAATATATTTGAATTCATGATCCCAGATAATGTCATCGTGTTCTCTTATGTGATTTTAACTGATTCAGTGAAGAAGGATAACATATCGCCAAATGAGACCTCCCATTTGGACAGAAGGATGATATGTCGCCTATTTCGAAAGAAGGATGATACATTGCTAAATTTTACCTCGATTGTGACAGTTAGACAATGTGTGTGTATTTTTTTTTTTCGTGGTACCTTCCGCAATTTCAATTGCTCAGTGAATGGAAATTTACATTATAATGCTTGCTCATTTGATTGTGAATTGCGGTTTGTTCAAATTTACTTTTTGTTTGGCCATGTATCAGTTAAAGGTATTCGGGAAATTATTGAAATTTTTAGTATGAAACAACCAGGTAAACTGGGATGCCTATCGCCGACGTGTCTAAACACAAGATATGAATAAATCTTAGAATATTGCGGGGGATCGGCAGGGGTTCTGGAAGAATCTCAAAACTGAGAGGGAAGACCAGGAGCACTTTTAATCAGATAGCAGAGGGAACGATTAGTAGTGTGACTCTTCGCTAGCTGTTGAACGAGGGGACGGAGCACGTATGGGAATGTCCTGAGTGCAATGATTTCGGTTCTTAACTCAACTCAACTCTTTATTTCAACGTGTTTTCTTTACCGATATATCAATTATTCGCTCGCACCCTTCCCATTTTACTTGTCCTATCATTAACCCATTTGGTTTCATTCATGTACCATGTCTTCATAAGCTTTGAAACCATATTTAGAATCTATTTCCTACAACGTTTTCCTTTATCATGGCTACTTTCTTTGATGAAGATAACCACGCAACTTATTTTATTCCAACCTTCAATTCTTTTAGTCACTCGCTTCTCTCGCTGCGTAGCTCAATGGCTAACAGGTTTGCCTGCACAACTGGATGTCATGTGTTCGAATCTCCTTGGTTCGAATCACAGTACCAGGAAATATCATGGGAAGCAAAAGGCGTTCAGTGTGTTACTGGCCACTTTCCCACCGAGTACCGGGTGGGTTATAAAAGTATGGGTCCTGCACCATATGCCCAATGCCTTTTAAAGCGTGCAAAAGGTTCCTGTACAAAATGTTCTTACCCAGGGGTAATATAGGGTGTATTTGTAATGACTGTGCAGTGTTTGAAAATATTGCCGGTCCAAGTTTTTGTATTCACCTTCTGTGAAGTTCATGAAATCCAATAGGTAAATACAAAACTTGTACCGGCAATATTTTCAAACACTGCACAGTCATTAAAACTATACCCTGTAGTATACAATGGGCGTCAGAAAACCTTTGAGTATGTTTTCGTGAGCACCTCCCCACAACATATTCCCGTCGTCTGCTTTATGATGCTCATTCGTTGTTTTACCGTTTACAAAGGGTTTAAAAGTATACGGGGATTAACTTCAGCGCACCGGATTTATCGCATATGGCTCAGTCTCTTTCTGCAGGGCGGTTTGTCGAAAGCGTCGCACAAAGCACGAACTCCGTAACTTCAGCGACGGCCCTCAGGAGTTTCAGAGAAAAATAAAGACTTGATACATGTGCGCGTAAGCCAGAATTGAACCCACAGCCTAAGGAGCGCGAGACAGTGGGCGTAAACAATTCGCCCAGGAGCCTGCCCATGCGTTTTATCATTTGTTATGTTTTAGTTATCGTTCGTTCTCTGCGTTAGGCGGAATTGTGTGTGGTAGATAAATATACAGAGGTCGGTTTTATCTCGGATTTATTTGTCCATGTAAGGGTTTTGTTGATTTTGAGGAAACATCTGCTAAACAAAATTCCACGGACTAGTAAGCCATACATTTCCACATTAAGTGCATGTGTATAATAATGATGCATCACTCTTATTTCAGGGATTGTGAAGAAGACCAGTTAGAATCTATATGGTCCTTGGAGAACTATGTACCAAAGTCAGCCCCAGAAGAAAACCACAGTCAACAAAGGTCAAACAGTCACACGGGGCCGGGCAAGTGTCTGGAAGAAATTCGACCAAATTGTCAGCAAAACGTTTTAAGGAAAGAAAAGTATGTATTTATGTATTAAGTACAGTGAAAACGGGGAGACGTAATAGCGTAGTGGCCCACACGATCACTGAATATCGGGAGCCTTGGTAGCGGTGTCGAGACGATCATATATCCAGACCGGGAGCCGTGGGAGCGTAGTGGCTATCATTGGCACCTTGCCGTCTTGACAGACGATAGTTTGTGCTTTAAAAAGGCATAATAACTTTTAACTATGGCGGTAGCGAGTGTGACTGATAAGGCCAATTTGCGCTGTAAATGTCCGTTCACAGTGGGTGCATGTGAACACGTGGTCATTTCCACCATCATGCACCATCTTACGTCTCAAACGCTTGGTGTGTGACTTTTCTGCAATAATTTTCTCCTTTGACTTTATTCCATTTCTGATATTTGCCCTCCATGCAACACGTTCAGCGGCGACTTGCTCCCAATGTGCATTATCAATGCCTGTATCAATCATGTCCCGCTTACACACATCTTTGTATCGTAGTAGAGGCAGACCCTGAGATCTCTTACCCATCTGTAATTCACCAAAAAAGATATCCTTTGGTATTCTACCATCATCCATCCTCCTAAGATGTCCTATCCATCTAAGTCTACGAAGACTGAGCATGGAATAAACTGTCACACAACCTGATCTTTCCAATACTTCAGTATTTGTGATTTTGTCTTGCCACTTAATACCAAGAATTCTTCGCAGACACCGCATATGAAAGCTGTTTAAGTTGTTCTCTTGGTGTGAGTAAGTTGTCCAGGTTTCACTGCCATAGAGAAGAGTACTAAGGACACAGGCTTGATAGACAAGGACTTTTGTTTTGGCAGTAAGCTTCCTGTTCTCCCAGACTCTTTTTCTTAACCTGTTCATTGTTGTTGCTGCCTTACCAATCCGGATGTTGATTTCCTGATCTAGGGATAATTTGCTATTTACCACTGATCCTAGATATGTAAAATGGTCTACTATCTCTAGTTCGGCGTCGTCAATAAACATTGATGGTACCCCATGTGCACCTTGTGACATAATCTGTGTCTTCTTTTTGCTAATTGTTAAACCAAATTCAGAACAAGCATTGGAGAATGCAGATAGTAGACATTGCAATTCTTCCTCAGAGTGGGTCGTAACTGCAGCATCATCTGCAAAAAGCAACTCTCTGATCAGTACCCTCCTAATTTTGGTCTTAGCCTTCAATCTCTGAGCATTGTAGAGGCCGCCATCTGAGCGTGAGTGAATGTATATACCACCATCCTGATCATGAAATGCATATTTCAGTAGAAGTGAAAAGTATATTCCAAAGAGGGTGGGAGCTAGTACACAACCTTGCTTAACTCCACTCTTGATTTCAAATTCTTCAGAAGTTGCACCATCAAACTTGATTATACCCTTCATGCCTGTGTGGAACGATTCCACAATGGACAGAAGAGTTGGTGGGCAGCCAATCTTCTTTAGTGCCTTGAACAGACCCTCACGACTGACCAAATCAAATGCCTTTGTGAGGTCGATGAAGGCAATAAACAGTGGTTGATTCTGTTCACGGCATTTTTCTTGCATTTGTCGCAATGAGAATATCATATCAGTGGTAGACCGGTTCTGTCGAAAAGCCACACTGTGATTCGGGGTAGACTTGATCTCCTAGGACTTGAAGTCTGCGCAGAACAATTCTGGCAAATACTTTTCCAACAATACACAGAAGTGAGATACCCCTATAGTTGTTGCAGTCGCTCCGATCGCCCTTGTTCTTGTACAGTGTTATGATGCTTGAATCTTTGAAATCCTGTGGGACTTGTCCTTCACGCCAGCATAGCTCTATTAGCTGGTGGATCTGTATAGTGAGTGTGTCTTGCCCACTCCTGATAACCTCTATTGGAATCCCATCCTTACCTGGAGCCTTGCCAGATGCCAGTTCATTTATAGCACACTTAACTTCTGTTATGGTGGGAAGTGTGTCCAGGTGGTCAAGAGTTGGTAGAGCCTCTATGGCGTTGAGGGCATCATCCGCTAGTTTGGTCTCACTTGAGTAAAGCTCCAAATAGTGCTCTACCCATCTGTCCATCTGCTGTTTCTTATCAGTGATGATTTCTCCAGTCAAGGTTTTCAATGGTGCAATTCTTTTGATCACTGGACCGCAGGCTTTCTTTATTCCTTCATACATGCTTCTTATGTCTCCCTTATCACTTGCGATTTGAATGGACTCACATAACTTGATCCAATAATCATTTGCACACTGCCTGGCAACCTTTTGCACATCCTTCCTAGCTTGCCTAAGCTCACTCAGAGTGTTACGCGTTGGTCTTTCCTTGTTTCTTAAGAGAGCTTTCTTCTTCTTATCGATCAAGGGCTGCAGAGTCTCGCTGTTGGCCGCAAACCAGTCCTGCCTCTTATGATCCACAGTGATGTAAACCCCTACGGCAGTTTTATAAAGAGTTTCCTTAATTTGACCCCACTTTTCATTTACTGTACAATTTTCTGGTGTATCAGTGAAAGCGTCTTCAAGTTGCTGTTGAAACTGAAAGCACTTTTCAGGATCATGAGTGTTAATAATATTAATCCTGAGGCTAGATTTGTGTTTAGCTGTGTAGATTCTCTTTGGTCTCAGTCTAACCCTTGCAACAACCAAAGAATGATCCGTATCACAGTCAGCACTGTGGTATCTACGAGTCAATGATAAATGGTTCAGATGTTGTCTCCGTGTGATGATGAAGTCCAGCTGGTGCCAATGGCCGGATCTTGGATGTTTCCATGTGACCTTATGCATCTCTTTTGTTTTAAAAAAGGAGTTTGTAATACATAGGTCATTACTGGTGCAATGCTCCAGCAGCCTTTGCCCATTTTCATTCATGCGACCGATGTTGTATTTTTCAAGGGACACTGGCCATGAACTCGAGTCCTAGCCCACATGAGCATTGAAATCACCGAGCAAATAAATGTAGTCAGATTTTGGAACTGCCTTGATCACGGAGTCTAACTCCTCATAGAACGAATCCTTCACATCATCAGAGGAATCGAGTGTCGGTGCATATGCAGTAATAATGGTGGCAAACCCACAAGAGGTTGCCAAGCGCAGGGATAATAGTCTTTCATTTCCTCCTGCTGGAATTTCAATCATTCCCAGTAGCGAATTCTTCACTGCAAAGCCCACACCGTGTTGCCTTTTTTCTGCCTGCCCTCTACCCTTCCAGAAAAAAGTGTAGTTGTTTTCCCTGAGTGACCCTTCCTCAGCGAGGCGAGTCTCCTGCAGGCCAGCAATATCAATGTTTAGACAATTGAGTTCGGCATCAATCACAGCCGTTTTTCTCACATCGTCAATATTGGTCAAGTCAGTGGAAAATCCTGGACACATGGTTCTCACGTTCCAGGTTGCAAGCCGTAGCTTGAGGTTTCTATTTTTATTTTTACCTAGTGCATTGGTTTTACAGCCTGCGATTCAGATTTTGTCCTAGCCCCAAGCACCCATTGAAGCAGGCAGGCTGTGGCGGCTCAGCACCCAATTGGCTGGGGGCTGCCCAGCTTGAGGCGGGCGGTAGCTGATCAGTGACACCTATAGGTGTCTCCTACCGTCAGAGGCAACGCGTGGCGCCCCATGTCTACGCCAACTGACAAGGACTTATAACCCGTAACAGTTGCCTCTCGCTTTGATTCCGAGACCAGTTAAGACCAGGGATGGAGTTATTGCCTCTCCATAGCACAAAGCCTGGGCTAAAATATCGAGATCATGTGTTGCCCATGCAGCATGATCCCTCTCACGGCCTGCCTAGTTTACTCCAGAGGAAAGGTAACACCCCTACATCTGGAACAAGACAAGCTGCAGAAGCTGCCGGATCAGCAAAGCAATGCTCTAACTGTCCGCCTGTCGGAGCTTCGATCCTAGACCAGTCGCCAACCAAGGCTTAGGGCCTGGTCTGCCCTGCCATGACATTTTGTCTTTAGTTTGCATTTCCTCGCACCAGGGTAAGGCTTGAACCCTCCCAATTGCGCTCTTCCGCCCGAAGCCGTTGGCACAATGTGGGGTGTCGGGTTTGGTAAGCGCCGCCCAACGTTCAGCGCTAACAGAAACCAGGTAGTACCGTCTACTGTTATACGGTAGCTCAGTCATATCTGACTAAGACCTGACACCTATAGTAGTGGCTATACGATCATTGAAAACCGGGAGCAAAGGTAACGCAGTGGCTAGACGATCATTGAAGACCGGGAGGAATGGTAGCGTAATGGCTAGACGATCACTAAAAATCGGCAGCCGTTGGAGCGTAGTGGCTCGACGATCATTGAAAACCAGGAGACGTTGTAGCGTAGACGCTAGAAGTTTGCTCTCCGTACCGGTGGTCGTGGGAGATCAGAAACGGGTTGGTTGGGATTTTCTTATTGTTTTAAGTGTCCAGGGCTCCCAGATTGACCCAGCCTAAAATAGGAACCAGAAAATGTCTAGGGAAGTAAAGACGCTCGGTGGGATAGCGACAACATCAGCCACTGAGTGGCGTTTGGTCTTTACAAATATGGGTCTAGCACCATATGCCCAACTGAACCTTTGTCGTATTTAGGGGACCTTTGTTTTTATATAGAAAAGTCCTTAGTAAAACATCACCATCCATTGCTTTGTCGGCTGGCGTGGGGGATCAAGCCTCTCCAGAAATTGCGATCTCCGACATCATGGATCTGTTCGTGTGTTGACTCCTTTCCGTGCCATGCCACAAGACTGACATGCATCTTCTCACGCTTTCTTCCTCTATCTTTGTTTTGGCAAATTATTCCGGTTGTCACAACATGTTCCAGTTTTTGTCTTCTCATAATGTTGCCAAAAAACAATGACTGCTTCTTTCTGGTGTTTGTGATTAGTTGTCTTTGTGACTTAAAATGTCCAAATTGCTCAGCTTGGCTGTCCAATTAATTTTCAACATTCTTCTATAACACCACATCTCCAAGGCTTCCAAGGATTGTTTGGCCTATTTACTAATTGTCCAGGATTCGCAGCCGTATGTTATAACTGGTTCTATGTAACATGCAAGAACTCTTTTTCTAACTTTCAAGAACGATGACTTATTGCACAAAACGTTCTTAATTTGATAGAATGCAGTGTTTGCTTGTCCTATTCTGTTCTTTATCTCAGTAATGCAACGTTAAAACATAACAGTTTTAAATATAGCAGAGACTAATAGGTGAACTGTAAGCAACACATTCTAGAGGAGGCGTTGGGGATAGAGGGAAGAAGGGATGCTACCATGTAGCGTTGTCCTTTTATTCTGATGGATACTACGTCCCTTGAGCTGCATTTGTCAGTTGTGTGCATTGCCTAATCTTTACCTGTGGGAGGTGTAGAAGAATTTCCCATTGTATTTTCACATCCACAGAGATGGTTTGTGATATGTCGTGATTGCAATGTCCGGCTATCAGAACTAGTGAGTTACATGCTTTGCTACGGTGCAGCATTGTCCACCTATTCCTGTGGATACTCGGTCCTCTTGACCACGTTTGCCACTATTGTGCATTAAAATGTTTTGCATATCCCTTACAGGACATCGCTGCCAACATCAGCATCTTTCAGCTGATTATTGATTTGTTGGCAAGATTACGCTCAGTAGTTTGCCATTGATTTCTGAGCGACCGTCTCCATACTCTCATAAGTCACTGGCGCGACTGGAACCGCTTCCAATTCTCGTGCGCTCACGTCAACCACGAGAGTATTCTGGGTTACGGAGAAAGCTTCTAAATCCTCGACCAGGGAGACCGGCTTATTGTGCATTGCTCATGCGCTAAAACAAGGATGTGCAGACAAGACTTTTGCTTTGTCGAGCTGAGATTCTCCCGTAGTTTAAAGGACTATGTTTTGTAATATTAATAAACTGATCTGTTCACTGACGTATATAACGAATGGTGTAAGCTGTAGCATCGTAACATACATTCCCATATAAGGTGAATAACTAAGAACATAATATATACCAGGTTACGGTACGATAAGGTGGGAATAACCTGATATTCTCACGCTGTGCTTTCATTCCTAAAAGTTGGATCAATGTCGATTAAAAAGCCATATGGGAATAATTAGATACTTCTCTCCTTGACGTTTATTTCCTACAACCCCGAGAATGTCAGGCGCGTATTTTAATGTATCGACAAACACAGCATGATGGGAATAACAAGATCATTCTCTCGGTGTGCTTCCATTTATGGAAGCTGGATCAATGTCGATGAAACAGCAGGATGGAAATAATTAGATCCTTCCCTCCTTGTCCTTTCCTTCATGCAACCCGAAGCAATTTCAAGCGCTTATTTTACTATTAAAAACAACAACAATAAAAACAGAATGATGGGAATAACCAAATCAATACTCGTTGTCCTTTCCTTCCTGCAACTCCGAGTAATGCCAGGTTCTAATTTTACTGTATGGAAACACTAACAAGATGGTTTTCCACCTCTAATGCACGGATCAAAATGTTTACTGATGTCATTAATTTTTAGCTTTATCATTACACTTTCTGCATAGATGTTGAACAGGTATCGAGACGAAATGCAACGTTGTCTTAATTTCCTTTTGGACCTCGGATCAGTTTGATGTTTCACCCCCTACTCTCGCAGCTGCTTATTATTCGTGGAATTATTGGTGACTTCCGGTACAATGGCGACAAGATGAAGCGTTACTTTTCTGAGGGACGCTATTTAGTGTTTTTCATTGGATTTCGTGTGATTTCCTTAGGATTCCCTGTGAATAGTGTTTCCCTGTGGATTATGTGATGTTATATTGTGTTCCTTTAATTGGAAGTTTTCAAAAGAAGCTACGGAAGGCAGGTGGTGGATGTAATTTTGAGGGCAGCCGACAGATATTTGTGGGTCATGGCCTCGAGTTACACGACGGCAGGCAGAGGAACTCGTCTTGAGTCAATGGCTGCGGTCTCCGACCAGTAAGGTCACTGCCATAGAGGAAAGCAATGGCAAACTACCTCTTTAAAAGTGCCTAGTATATCATGATTCGCTTGAAGACCGATCATCGCAAGACAAGGACAGAGACGTTAAAATTAGCAACTTGGAACGTTAGGACGTTAAACGACGGAAAATTAGAGAACATAAAACAAGAAATTGAAAGGGAAAAAATTAATATTTTAGGTATGTGCGAAACGAGATTGACAGGAGCAGGCATCAAGATAGAAGATGACTTCAAAATTATTTATTCTGGAGGTGAAGATAGTCATAGGGGAGTGGCAATTATTCTGGACCGAAAAACATCAAAATCTATTCAAGGATATTGGGCCGTGTCGGACAGAGTTCTACTAGTTAAATTAAGTGGCAGACCTTTTAGCATAAATATTATTCAAGTATATGCCCCAACAGGAGAATCCAGTGAAGATAGTGTAGAAGAATTTTATAATGACATAGAGTCTGCCTTAAAGAAATGTAAAAATTCAGAAATAAACATCATAATAGGGGACTTCAATGCAAAAGTAGGAAATCAAGGAGATAGATACACAGTAGGAAACTATGGGTTAGGAGAGAGAAATGAAAGAGGGAACAGACTCGTAGAGTGGGCAAAAGAACAGGAAATGATTGTAGGAAACACCTGGTTCAAACAACACCCTAGAAGATTGTGGACATGGAGGAGTCCTGATAGCAGGATTAGAAACCAGATTGACTACATTCTGATTAGCAGAAGATTTAGAAACGCATTAACAATAGCAAAAACAGTTCCCAGTGCTGATTGTTATAGTGACCACAGATTACTCACAGGAATATTGAGGATAAAGTTGAAGAAAGTCAAGTATATAACAGGAAACACTAAATATGATTTGCGTACATTGAGTAATGACAAGGAAATACAAAACAAATTCAACATAGAAGTACAGAACAGATTTGAAATTTTGTCTGATCTAGAGATCCTATTCCAGGATGTGGATGATCAATGGGAAACATTGAAGAATTCAATCAATGTGGCTGCAGAAACAACTATTCCAAAATTAAAGAAGGTGTGTCGTAAGAAATGAATGACTGAAAAAATTTTACGCCTCATTGAAACAAGAAGACTCAACAAAAATAATTCTGTCAAATATGAAGAAATTCACAGACAAGTAAGAACATTATGTAAGGAGGCAAAAGAAGCAAGGCTTGAGGAAAAGTGCTTAGAAATTGAAAGCCAACACAACAGTCAAAATACCAAATTAGTGCACAAAAGAATTCAGGAACTTACTAATAAAAGAACAAGTACATCAACCGGGTGTCTAAAAACTGAAGATGGCAAAATCATAATAGAAAAAGACCAGATTCTACAGGTTTGGACAGATTATGTAAAACACCTTTATGATGATAACAGAGACGAACAGTATGATATTAGACTTAATAATGAAGGACCGCCAATTTTGGAGATGGAGGTTCGAAATGTTCTTAAGCATATGAAAGCTGGCAAGGCCCCCGGTGCAGATAACATCACAACAGAAATGATTAAAGCTTTAGAAGAATTTGGTCTAGATCAAGTCACCAGACTGCTGAACACATTATATGATACTGGAGATATACCTCCTGAATTATGTAACTCTATATTTATTGCAATCCCAAAGAAATCAGGAACCTTGGAATGTGATCAACATAGAATAATTAGTATAATGAGTCACATCACAAAGATTTTGCTAAGAATTATCATGCAAAGAATGAGGAAGAAGATACAACCTGAAATAGGGGAAGAACAATGCGGGTTTGTAGAAGGAAAGGGTACAGTAAATGCTGTGTATATGCTGCGAACAGTTATTGAACGTGCTATAGAAGTAAACAAGGATATACATCTTTGCTTTATTGACTATACAAAGGCTTTTGATAGCGTTAGACATGTCAGCATGGTGGATATGCTTGCAGATCTACAAATTGATGGGAAAGACATTAGACTTATAAAAAACATATATTGGAAACAACAAGCTGCAATAAGGATTGATAATGAAGTGGGACAGTATCAGCCAATTAAGAGAGGTGTTAGGCAGGGATGTGTGATGTCTCCAGATCTTTTGTCCCCTGTACAGTGAAAATATTTTCAGAAATGTAGAGGATATAAATGGAATCAGCATTGGAGGACGAAACATCAATAACATTAGATATGCAGATGATACAGTATTAATTGCAGACAATGCGCAGGACCTGCAACAATTAGTAGATGCGGTTGTTGTACACAGTGAGCAACTGGGGTTAGAATTAAATTGTAAAAAGACTCAGGTTATGGTCGTCAGTAGGAAGGAAGAAGTGCCACAATGTAATATACAAGTAAATGGAAATATTCTTCAACAAGTGAATCGGTACAATTATCTTGGAACAGTTATAACATCTGATGGGAGATGCCTTGAAGAGATTAGAACAAGAATCGCCATGGCGAAAGTAGCCTTTAGCAAGATGAAAAACATTCTGACCAATAAAAAGATGTCAATTGAAACGAGAAAAAGAGTGTTGAGGGGATACATAGAGCCTGTTCTTTTGTATGGATGTGAAACTTGGACAATGAGCAGTCAAGCTGAAAAGCATCTGATGGCAGCAGAAATGTGGTTTCTGAGGAAAATGCAAAGAATACCATGGACAGACAGAAAAACCAATGACCAAGTACTACAGGAGACAAATGAACATCGTAAACTGATTAGAGAAATTAGACGCTGACAGTCAAAATTTTTTGGACATGTTATGAGAAGAAATGGATTGGAGAACTTAGTGACAACTGGCAAGATCGAGGGGAACAGACCAAGAGGAAGACCGAGAGGAAAATACCTGGATGGCTTGGCCACATGGCATGGAAGAGACAGGAACACTGAGCTGATCCACGACACTGGTGATCGAGTGAAATGGCGAGTCATGACCGCCCACGCTTTCCGGCATGGCACATGATTGATTGATTGATATTCTATATAAGACACTGTGGGTATTGTAAGTCTCTTTTCGTAAACAGAGATTCTTTCCAACTACTTATGGCTTTGTTGTTATCACAGTTAAATAGGCAACATAAGCGGAATGTCTTGCAAGGCAGCAAGAAAGGAGACTGAATGCCTCACATTATAATGTCATGATATGTTATGTAAAGTCATTTCAATACATTTCAATATCATATAGCAGTATCTGTCATCTATAACATCTGTCTTATATGAAACAGAAGAACAAACGTCACATCATTAATTTGTTGTCTCCTTTCATAAACAACCCCAATGTTTAATTGCAGACATGATTCAGAGCAAAGACCGCGCCTTCGGCATCCTCCTTTATCACGGGCAGACCTGTTGTCACAGAAGGCAAATGAACAGAGAAGCAATCAAAGTGCAGAGAATCCTTTACCGAGAAAATTGACTTTACAAGGAAACAAAGTGAAGCAGTCAGTTGCAATAGATAAAACAGGTATTTGGGTGAAGTAAAGATGTGACTTTACCAGTCTCATCTCATCTCATCTCATCTCATCTCATCTCATCATGTTCCTCTTGTACCTATTGTATTTCTGAAATGTATTTTAACATTTAATTTGCAAACAATCGGGTATCACCTGTAGCGCATGATGCTCCCTGCCGGACAAAGAGACTCCAAGGGAACCCCATTAACGTAGTTAATTTTGCTGAGAGGCATGCTTGTCTTGTGACTTACAGACCACATTATGAGAAGGCAAAACCTAGAACATGTTGTGACAACCGGAAATATATGTGGAAAGAGAGATAGAGGAAGACATCTTGAGAAAATTCTTGACAATCTTGTGTCATGGCACTAAAGAGAGTCAGCACACGAACTGATCAATGCCGTCGGAGATCGTAATGTATGGAGTGGCATGATTGCTCACGCCTGCCGGTAGGCACTGGATAATGATGATTGTCCTTCTGGGCAATGGATTCGTGTCTGTTTACAATGGGTATCTGAAACACATGGAGTACGGAGTTCCCATGGAGTATGGAGTTTCCATTGAGTATAAAAAATCCCATGGAGTATGGACTTCACATGGAGTATGGAATTCCCATGGAGTATGGAGTTCCCATGGAGTATGGAGTTTCCATGTAGGAAACATGACCAACCCGGGCCTGGCCTGATCCCAGACAGTGGATACGTGCTGTGGTGAATCTTGACCTGGGTACATCCAAATATATTTGGTTGTTTCGGGATTTGAAATTTAAATATTGAGCACAACCCACTACTGGCAACGCTGATCGTATTCTGATATGAACATAAGCCCTATCCACGTCAATATGGAAGCACTATACTCGAGTTTCGCTTTCGTTTGAGCTCGTCAATAGTGCATATCCCTGACCGGATCCGGAAACAAGCCCCGGATCACTGGCGTGTGAAGCGGGTGTGTAACCACGCGGCACACGCTGGACACGCCATATTATCACAACAGAATATTACAACGTCCCCCATCGTAGGCTATGCTCAAGATTGCCCAATCGTCGTGACTGACGTCCGTCAATCGATGTGGAACCAAACGATCAGGACTTCTCACTGGAAAGGAACACCAGGCCTCCTAAACTCCAGTGAGCAATAATCAAATTGATTATTTGGTTGTTTCGGGATTTGACATTTAAATATTGACCACAACCTACTACTGGCAACGCTGATCGTATTCTGGTATGAACCTAAGGCCTATCCACGTCAATATTTAAAAAAAAAAAATATCCACGTCAACATGGCGTGGATTTTTTTTTTTAAATATTGACGTTTATATTGACGTGTGCTCAATATTTAAACATCCAAATATGTCTCTCCGCAGATGTGACGTTCCATGTCACCGATTGATTGATTGATTGATTGATTGTTTAGGAACCGAAATTAATGCATTCGGGACATTCCCATAAGCGCTCCGTCCCCATCCTCAGCAGCCAGCGAATTGCACCGATTTATGGACCCGGAGACGGGAAGGAGAGCTTTGCAACACAGGATGTCCGGAGACAGTATTTCGGAAAAGAGCTGGAATACAAGTCTACATCAATTTTGCAATCTTAGATAAAAAGCCTTTTCACGATTAAGACGACCTTGTATGTACGCATGTGTTGATGCATGTATGCGTGTCTGTGCGCGTGTGTGTGCGCGTGTGTGTGCGCGCGTGCGTGCCTGCCTGTCTGTTTCATTACATGGTAATATGCATTGTTTATGTTGACAGCTTTCATTTGACAATGTTGTTTTCTATGCAAATGTAACATGCACAACAGAAAACTGATGTACGAAAGATGAGTGATTGCAAGGGTCGAATGTAAAATGGGACTGTGTGCCCAATGTATGACACTTTGAAAATAAAGTTCGTTCTTCTTAGTCATCAACTTATTCATCTTCCGCCTCTTCTTGTTCTGCCTCTTCTGTCCATTATTACCTGCTATGACATTGGTACTTGTGCTAAAGGGCGTTAATGTCTTTTTATGAACAACATATTATGTTTTCAGCGCTTGTCTTCCATGGTCTTAATGTCTTTTTTCTTGTTGTTGTAAACAATAGACCACGATTTGGCAAAACTCTCAACAATTTAAATACGGTACTATATTTGGGAGCCGCCGTGGCCTGCTGGTTAGTGAGCTTGCCTGCCAAGACAGTCATCTAGGATCTATCGTCTCTTGGGTAGTGAGATCATCCCCTTAGCCCCATCGGATAAATGCCAAAAACAGGAAGATTTGTGTGTAGGTGGCGCACACTGACAATCCCACGGCATGTGGAAATCTCGAAGTGCAGGCCGTTACACAGCTGCTATGGCAAAGTTGTTAGAAAGCTTGGCCTACCCATGTGTTTATATAGCCGGTTACCTTGGATGGAATTTGTCTACAAGCTAGTTTTAATGAAATGTATTCCGATGTCGGACACACTGACCTTTGATGCGCATAATTAAGTATCACGTAATTCGAAAGCGAAATGAAGAAGAAGAGGAAGAATCCTTAGCGGTGGCAGGGTTATTTGTTCCTGCCAGTACGGCTCTGCGGGTCGATGCACCCTCATATACGAGGGTAAGTTAATAACTAAGTCACAAATGGCTGTAGAACAATAACTACATATGATAACAACTTGAAACCAGTTTCTTTTTATGCATACAATGTCCCTTTATTTCTCAACATAATTTCCACAAACATTGATGCACTTATCTCATCGTTTTATCAGTCCTCCCAAACCGGCTGCATACAACTGCGTGTTTTGTTTTCATTTACCGGCCATCCCACAAAACTGTGTGACTTATTGACTCGCCCTAGTAACTTTTTTCTACCCAGCTATGCACCGCTTTACAGGACAACCATTTGTTAGCATAAGCACTGACAACCCACCTTGGCGGGAGACATTTCGCGAATGACGACGAAGTTGAATGTGAAGGAAAAACGTGGTTTAGAAAACAGAGCACGCAGTTCTGTGCGACCGGTTTGGGAGGACTGATAAAACGATGGGTTAAGTGCATCAATGTAGGTGGAAATTATGTTGAGAAATAAAGGGACATTGTATGTATGAAAATAAACTGGTTTTCAAGTTGTTATCATACTTAGTAATTTTTCTACAGCCATTTGTGACTTACTTATTAACTTACCCTATTAAATGATAACAAGACAATTTTGAGAATTTTATGGCAATTACATGTGAAAGAAAGGCGTTTAGTTTGGGGTATGGGTACCCCACCTTGTATGTCGTGGCCTAGTATGTGTGACACTTCACACCTCAACGGTAGTGCCCGCTGTTGGACAGACTTTACTATTTACTGTATTATTATTATTATTATTATTATTATTATTATTATTAATATTATTATTATGTTTAGTTGTAGTAGTAGCAGCAGCAGCAGCAGCAGCAGTAGTCGTAGTAATAGTAGTAGTAGTAGTAGTAGTAGTAGTAGTAGTAGTAGTAGTAGTAGTAGTAGTAGCAGTTGTAGTAATAGTAATAGTAGTAGTAGTAGTAGCAGCAGCAGCTGCAGTAGTAGTAGTAGTAGTAGTAGCAGTTGTAGTAGTAGTAGTTGTAGTAGTAGTAGTAGTTGTAGTAGTAGTAGTAGTTGTAGTAGTAGTAGTAGCAGTTGTAGTAGTAGTTGTAGTAGTAGTAGTAGCAGTTGTAGTAGTAGTAGTAGTAGTAGTTGTAGTAGTAGTAGTTGTAGTAGTAGTAGTAGCAGTTGTAGTTGTAGTAGTAGTAGTAGTAGTAGCAGTTGTAGTAGCAGTTGTAGTAGTAGTAGTAGTAGTTGTAGTAGTAGTAGTAGTAGTAGTAGTAGTAGTAGTAGTAGTAGTAGTAGTAGTAGCAGTTGTAGTAGTAGTAGTAGTAGTGTCAGCAACCGATGTTTCAGGCATCATAGGATTACTTCTCTCACACCACACAAGAAACTTGCAAGCCGTGTGAGAGGAAATGAATGATACATTTTATTGCCGTTGGCTCTTTACATTTACAAAACAGTCGCTATCAAATCACACACAAAGCCACAGAATTGCCTATCACTAGTTTCCTATCCCTATTGCTAATCTAATCTATTTGGCTACACAAAACCCCATCGACACTAAACGGTGCGCTCGCTAAGAAGTCAATCCCCAGTCTGACGTTTCTACTCGCGTGGCTACACACCACGCGGAAGGACCTTGTGCGTCCTTCGGCTTTTTGCGTGCTGTGTCACTCAGCACGCTTATAGCAGCCGTCACCTATTGAGTGGCAATTCCACTTCTCTGTGGCTATCACGTAGGCGTGATTCTGCAGTGACCAGAGTATTAACTCTCTGGTTAATACCTCCGTGTCTCATGAGAGAACTAGTTAATAGTCCCCCTTCCTATCACCTACCCTGCCCTCATATCGGGGCACGGTGTTACCTCTATTCTACTAGAGGTTGATCACTCTTTCAAGGTGGTCTTCTATCTTGAGGCAGACCACTCATTCATGGTGGTCTTCTATACCTCAGTCTTTGACACACACCCTCCCCTCCTGTGTTGCGTCATCAACTTTGACTCCTTGGTTGTGACGCAAGAGGTTTCTAAAAAATTAGTGTATCTAATTTTTGTCAAAGACTGCTGATAACCTGGTTTTGGGTAAATCAATAGACTTGTACTGACTATTGTCACAGTGTAGTATCACTTTACTTGGCTACTGGCAATCGCCACAAACTTGTCTGGTTGGCGTGAGCCCTCTTCTCATCGCAATATTATATTAATTAGAGGTTTGTCTGAACCGGACCATTGTCTTATAAGACCTGCCCTCAAATAGTAAATTAACTCACTACCCATACAAAGTTGACTTTCTTAGGGTCAACCCATGAATTGCTTCATGTCCCCCATATAATATTAAACAACCATTACACAAGCTGTGTGCGACAGGCTTTACCTATCTCGCTTCCGCGTGTAAAGTCATCTTTCACTGTTAAGTTAGTGTTTCGTTGTCTATTGTGTCCCCTGACCCGAAGTTATCTCCCTTTGATTTACAAAAAATTGTATGCAATTTACATGTTTGTTTTCCTGGATGTTTGCGTGTTTGGATCTAACTACTAGTATAATGTAACATAATATAACATGTGTGTCTATTTATTATATGTATGTAAGTTAGTTTTCAAGTGCCATAATTCGGTTCAATGTGGCCACAAACAAGTGTATAACACTAATTCGTGACTACGTTCGCGTCTTATTAGACTTAAAATACTTTCTCTAAGATCTACACTAAACTACACCCAACACATTCAAGACAGTACATTTTCAACAACGAAAGCAAACACCTGACGCAGACAAAAGACAAACAAGTCGCGTTGAGCGGCAGAAAAAATCCGCTGACTGATCTCACTCTCTCTTGTATAATTTACATTCGCTCTCACTTTCACACTTCTGTCACACATCTTTTACCCCCACAATTATTTAAAAACCTTGGAGTGACACTGTACAAGTTTGGCTCAGTTAGACAAAGTTGAGCTTTGTGACTGTGCGTAAATTGCTGCACGAGTCATATCTTTACAAATTATTTACATGTAAGAAAAAACGGGTTGATGGTTTGTACCCTGATATTATTAACCACTATATTCTACTGAAATAATACTCTAAATACTTATATACTAATAATAGTTCTATAAATATATATTTAATGTGTTACTTCCTTTAATCTAATTTAAGGGAAGTAATCTAACTATCTAAAATGAAAATGATGTGAGATGAGTTATGTACCTTTCTGAAATGGGTAATGTGAAATGTACTAAATTATGTACCTTTCTACCATGGGTAATGTGAAATATGACAAAATTATAAATAATGTTTTTGAATGAAAAAAATATCTGATTGATATTCTTATTCTAAATGGTGTAAATGATGTATGTTTATTTGTATACTCCTTTTATCCTATTATCCACTTTAATCCTATTATCCTATAAGGTGTACACTATTTATAATATTAAATGATCAAGTTGGTTAAATGGACTGGTTCATTAAGATGGAATGAACTCAAGTGAAATGAAACAAAGTGAAATGTGACAAACTAAATGGTACTATTACTATCTAACCTTTTTCCTAGTTTATAAATAGCTATTATTTTAACGTATTATCTCCTTTTAAGCTAAGTAAGTGGGTAAATTATTGATCTATCTAAACTACTGAAAACAAAACTATCTTATATCCTCTAATCTAAATCTAAATCTAAATGATCTAAATGTATACTAGAGTGGCCTAATCTACCTATAATTTATCACTCTATTAAAACCGTTATAATACATATCACAATTAGTTTATATTTACATAGTATTTCATTACCTCAGGTTAGTTGTTGCCCTAATGTTCAGAAATTGCTTTCATTGGCATACTATATATACACAATTGTCCTGGGTATAATGAATACATTACACAGTCATACTTGTGTCCTATGGGTATTGCACCTGTAGAGTTCGCTGGTGTCGTAGACAAGTATTTTCGTGTCTGTTATTTATGCACTGTTCTGACACTGTTTTTCAATGCTTAACACAGATGATTCACCGGAGCACATATGGAGCTTAGTATCTAACGAGCTGTCTCTGTACACACGGTGATATACTTGTTCTCGAAGCACAGTTCTTATTTTGCTGTCTACGGACAGATGGTAGTTCACTGTTCTTAGTACATAGTGCAGAACATAATGTCTATGTCTTAGTAAAATATTTCACCTAGAATATGCTAATGTACTAAATTAACATATATTACTCTACACTCTCATGTGGAATCTCTGGTATTTCTACCTCAGATGGTCGACTAAGGGTATCAGCCAGGATGTTGTCCTTACCCTTAATATGCTCTATACTAAAAGTATAATTCTGTAGTATTAACGACCACCTGTAGATACGGTCATTCCGATGCACACCACTTTGTATGACCGTGATTGGGGAGTTGTCAGTCTGGACAACAAAGTGAACACCCGCCAGAAATCGATGCAGCTTCCTCACCGCATAGATGACGCTTAGGGCTTCCAACTCTGATATGGAATATCTGGACTCAGCAGGTGTGATCTTACGGCTCACTTAGCAAATGGGATGGAAGATGCCCTCATAAAACTGGCCTAGTACTGCAGCGATGGAGATCCTGCTGGCATCTGTTCTGAGATAATAAACGAGCCTAGGATTAGGCACGCGGAGGATTGGAACATTACTAAATAGGATTTTCAATTTTGACAATGCAGAAATTAATAATGCATCTTTGACATCCAATTTTACAGATGCTTTTAAAACATTGGAAAATACACTTGTAATTTCCGCTAAGTTTGGTATGAACTTGCTATAGTAATTTACTAAACCCAAAAGGCTTCTGACCTGCTTCTTTGTTGTAGGCATGGTCAGGTTCATAATTTTGGTAATAATTCTATTGTCAGTTTTTAGTTGACCTTGTGAAATGACATGACCCAAAAAATCAATTTCTTGTAGGCCCAATTCAACTTTGCTAGGTTTGACAGTGAGACCGAAGAGTCGCAACCTATCGAAGACATGTCTTAGTTTCAGTAAGTGTGTTGTCCAGTCATCTGTATGGACACATATATCATCTATGTAGGTCACTGTATTCGTCACTCCATGTAAGTAGATCTCTAGTTAGGCGTACGAAATGTGGCAGGAGCGTTCCGAAGTCTGAAAGGAAGAAAACGCCACTCGTAAGAGACCTAAAGGTGTTGAGAAAAGCCGTAAGATGGAATAGGATTCGAGTTTGCATAGGGACCTGCCAATATCCCTTAGTAAGGTCTAATTTAGAAAAGATTTTGAGGTGGACTATGTCAAGAATAAGATCTTCGCAGGAAGGAATTGGTTCTGCGTCGATCTTAGTGACGTTGTTGAGTTTTCTATAGTCCACACAAAGACGAATTGTGGAGTCTTTCTTCTTGACTAAGACGATTGGAAAGGAGTACTCAGATGTAGATTTCTGAATGATCCCACTAGCCTCTAAATTAAGAATTTCCTTATTTAGATTTTCCCTATAGCTAAGTGGGATAGAGTACGGCCTGCATTTAATAGGCTTAGAGTCCGAAAGAAGGATGGAGTGCTCGATTCTGTCCGTCCTACCTGGAATGTCGGAAAATATGTCTTTATACTCCGTCACTAATTCTATTAACTGTCGTCGTTGAATCGTCTGTTAGTCCCTGTTCTATCCGTATAGCTATCTAATGTCGCAGTCTTGTCTACAATTGGAACAGGTAGTTCCATTCCGTCGTCGTCTACCTGATTCAGTACAGTGGTGGTGCTAAGTGCGTTTTCTGTATTCTCACTAAGTGTATGCACTTCGTCGGCTTTGCCAGTCTCGCTAACTAGTGTAGTTGCGTTGTGTATGTCTGTCGTCTCATCACTAGGTGTGGGTGCACTGTGTTCGTCTGTCTCTACTTCTGTCTCTTGTCGTGAAAAGTAGGGTTTCAACATGTTGATATGAAATATCTTTAAGTGTCCGTTTATCGATATTTCATAGTCGACATCTGAAAGTTTTTGTATCACCTTGAAAGGCCCTTGCCAAGAAGTTATTATTTTGTTATGCTTGTCTGGTAGTAGCACCATTACGTCTTGATCAGTTTCAAGTATTATGGGTCTAGCACTTTTGTTAGGACTGTGATGTTTGAGGATATCTGAACTGTTCACTGGAGTGAAATCATTCTTCTCCTCCCAGACAGATATTTCTTCATCTGTACAGTGCCTTAGCTGGGGTAGACACCCAAGAATCAAATCAGTACAAGGGTTGTCTAATATTGCACATGTAAAGGTACCAGAAAGGAACGGGGTGTTTATACGGGCTCTTGCCAGAGGATAGGTTTCTATATTACCAGAAAAAGTACGGCATTTTACAGAGTCACCAGTATAATCCTTTGGATTAATAAGTTCCTTTTTCACACCAATAATAGAGCTCCCACTGTCAAGCAAACATCGGCATGGCTTATCATTGACCAATGCAGAGTGAAACACTAGATTGCCTCTGGAGGCTACAGCTGCGTTTGCATTCTCAAAGGAGGATGTTACAATATGCCCACATGTAAGTTTGCCGTCTGCATGAAATTGGTGACATTGCTCACAATTATCAAAGTTTAAAATATCGTTTACACAACACACGTCTTCACATTGGTTGAATGGTAACACATTCTCGACCTCACACTCAGTCTCACTCCCACTATCAGACGATGTATCAATTAACACTGCACTGTTGGCTTTCATTCGTTGGCGGCCCAGGCACTTATTTGAATAATGGCCGTAGCTGGAACAGAAGAAGCATTTGACTGCACGCCTGTATGCAGTTCTCTTGTTTTGTTGCTTCTTAATGACCATCTCAAGATGTGCAGGATAGTTTGGTGATTTATCACACATAGAATAAGTATCATGAAAAAGTTGACAATACACACATTTAGGTAATTTCTGGTCTTTCTTGTCGACTCTCTGAAATGGTTTTTTACTGCTGCGATAGCTTTTAGGTTGGTCCTTAACAAAAGAGACTATTTCAGAGTCGATACTTGATGTTTTAAAAATATCTCTATTTGAGGAAAAATATGCTGATCCTTTTTTCTCAAATTGTTCTATGGTCTCTATGTCTGACTGCTGAAGAAATTTAGCGAAAGGAGATGGTATAGTGGATATGACTTTATCCATGGCTATTAAATTTTTAAGTTTTTCAAAGTCCTTTCCTATGTTAGCTGCATTAAGCCATCTATTTAGTACGCTTTGGACATTTGAGACGTAATCAATGAAAGTCTCACTAGGTTTTGGTTTTAAATTTGAGAACTGAACCTGATACCCAGGGGCATCAAGTAAGAAGTGTTGCATTATCCTATCATGGATGTACTGATAGTTAGATTTAAGATCAGTTGGTATAGATTCTATCACTTTAAGGGGCTCACCACTAAGGTTCCTCATATAAATCGTAGCCCACATATCTATTGGAACTTGGTGGTATTTAAATTGATACTCGACATTTTCTGTCCAGGCTGATATGGAATCTTCTTTACAGAATGGTTTAATAATATTTTTGTACTTATTAAACTTATTTCTTCTTGTTGACTTTTTAGTTTTGTAGCGGAGATCTC